>JAHTLZ010000147.1:156919-176197 GCA_023846285.1 Phrynocephalus versicolor
CTCCCTCCCGCAGGAGGGGAGATCCATGTTTCGCCGCTTCTCCCCGGGAGGCGGCTGGGACACCCCCCCTTTTTTCCTGCCCCGACCCCTTTCTCTTCCCTGAGGGGGGGATAAGCTCTCTCTCTCTCTCTCTCTCTCTCTTCCTCCTGCCCGCCTTCCGGCAGGGAAGAGAAAAATAAAGAGCGAGGCTGAAAGCCCCAAACCCTTCCTTGGCGCGCAGCTTCCTGCTTCACGCGCGCGCTTTCGAACCGGAGGCTCTCCTCGCGATCTGGGCATTCATTCCACAGGGGATGGTGGAGGCTGTGATTCTCTGCCCGACTTCCCCCTCGCCATCCCACCCCCACCTTCTCACTCGCGGCTATTCTTTCTTTCGGACTGGGTTTTTACTCGAAGTAAACCTCCCCGGCCGGTCCGTACAGGGCTCTTAATGACAGACACTTTTCTGGGAGGTCCTGAATTTTTTGGGTCGCCCGAAGGCTCCAGCGATCGGAAGAACCGCGACCGCCTCGCGAAGCCTCGTTACTCCCCGAGGTCCAGCCGGCTCGGCTTCTTTCGACGCGAGGCGCAGTTCAGACGTGGAGAACCGCGAGTTTCTCCCAGGGGCCGTGGGGTTTAGCGAGGCGCCCCAGAGAAAAAAGGGAGGGGGAGGGCAGAATGAGTGGCCTTCTGTTCTAAGCAAAAGTTTCAGAGAGTGTAGCCGTGTTGGTCTTTCCCAGAATCTCTCTCTCTCTCTCTCTCTCTCTCTCTCTCTCTCTCACACACACACACACACACACACACACACACACCCCTATCCATGCCTGGGGAGGGGGGAGGGGAGGGGGAGGGAGAACACGGGCTGCCCCTTCCCCCACCACACACACGCCCACTCACCCCCGTTGGGAGCGGAGGAAGAGGCAGAGAAAACAGGGAAGGGGGAAGGAGGGGGGGGCAAAAATTTTTTACGTTGTACGGATTTTTCGTTGTACAAGCGTTACGTTGTACGAGGTATGACTGTATTGAATATATACAGCAAATATACAGCAAATATACAGCATAACACCAAGCAATATCACATATACAAATCAACAGAGCGTGGGATACTGTTTTCTCACCATAAACAGTCCCAATTTAACATTATACAAGCCAGTTCTTATATACACATTTAGACCTCATCAGACATGATTTTAACCAATCACATTCTGACACACCATGATGTCATTAACTATTCCACCTATGCTAAATCACTTAACCTGCTGGTGATTTCTAATTCCTTGCACTTGTGGCTAACATCATGACACTGCATTTTTGACTGATTCCATTTTACAATCATCTTTTCACTCTGTTAAATATACAATACATACATTTTGTCAATTCTACATATTATGACACCCCTCCTATATTTAACAGATTACAACACCTAGCCTCTTCTTAAAATATACATGCTTTTCTTTAGATAAAGGCTTTGTGAATACATCAGCACAATTGTAATCACTAGTACAATATTCTAACATAATAAACTGTTGATCTATGCAGTCTTTGACGTTCTGGTAACGGATCCCAATATGCTTGCTTCTGGATCCAACCTTCTGATTCTGTGTCAATTGGATACACGAGAAAGAATCGTTATACACTTTGACTGGTAAATTGACATTTACATTAACATTGTTTAATAATTGCACCACCCAGGTTAACTCACAACACAAGTCACTAACTGCCCCATACTCTGCCTCCGCAGTAGAACATGAAATGTACCTCTGTCTTCAGGCCTTCCATACAACTGAGTTACCTAGGAAAATGGCATATCCAGACATGGACCTCCTTTCTGGACTTGAACCCCAGTCAGCATCTGCATAACTAATTAGATCAAGGTTATCACACTTGGATATTTTCAGCTTTTCTTGCATTGTTCCCTTAAGGCAGGGTTGCCCAAACTTTTTGTAAGGAGGGCCAGATTTGGTGGCTGAGAATGTGTCAAGGGCCGGTTGCTCCCTGACCCTGCCACCCCACTGCAAGCCCCACCCAATGACCCATAAGCCCCACTCACTGATACCTTGCAACCCTACCCACAGGAAGGAAGGCGGGGACCAAGGGAAGGAGGTGGGGACCAAGGGTGGGAGGAAGGAAGGAAGGAAGGTGGGGACCAAAGGTAGTACAGGGAGCCTTGGCCATAGGTCGCCCCTTGGAAGAGGCAATCTGTGCAACCTTGCACCCCCCCAAGCTCCCCAGCAGTGGTGACAGCTCGCCCACCAGCCCACCCCAAAGCTCCTTGGCGGTGGCAGAAGCCTGCTGGCCTGCCCACCCCCAAACATTCCCCTGCGGTGCCAGTGGTGGCAGACCGCCCAGCCACCCGAGCTTCCTAGTGGTGTCAGTGTTGGCAGAAGATTAAAAAAAAAAACATGGGGCGATGGAGGGGGAGGGGGAGGCAGGCGAGCCAGCCGCGGGCCACTCAGAATGGCCTGACGGGCTGGATTTGGCCCCCGTGCCGGACTTTGGGCGGGCCTGCCTTAAGGTATCTTAAAACACGTTTTATACCTTTCCAGTGTTTGTTCAATGGTTTAGCAGCATGTTGGCTCAAAATGTTGATAGTAACTAGAGATGGGCACGACTTAGCGGTATTCCCGTTTCCGTTTCCGTTACTCGGTTCCGTTACTCTACGGAAACGGTAACGGGAATTACTCCGCCAGACTTTGAGCTCGAACCGACGAACAAACAATTTTGGTCTGATTTGTCGTGCTCGTTACTTGCATCGCGCGATCGCGCGATGCCACGCGGCACAGAAAAAAAGTTTTTAAAAGTTAAAAAACCCGGTTCCCGGCCAAAAAGCAGGTGGAAAAATGCCTGCCGTGCCTCAGGGCACCTACCAGAGGGGTTGTTTCTGGAGGTCCCCGCCCCCCCATCCCCCGTCCTGGGCTGCTCTGGTGGGACTCGCCGCAGGCTTGCAGCCAGCAAAAAGCCCAGTCTCGCCGCCGGCCGCCGCAATTAAAGTGCAAGCAAGCGGAACGGACAGCACAGGAAAAAACTTAAACTCTCCCCCCACCCATTCCCAGGCCAAAAAGCAGGGGGGAAAATGCCTGCTTGACTAAGGGTGCAGGGCACCTACCGGAGGGGGGGTTTCTGGTCTGGAGGGGGGGTCCCGCCTCCCCCCCGTCCTGGGCAGCCGGACTCGCCATGCCATGCGGTGCGGGCGGGAGATCCAAAATGGGGCGGCGAACACAATATTGTTTTTGAAATCGTGGTCCAAAAACACACAAGCACAACAGAAACACGCGGAAATTTATAAACTGCCAGATTTTTCACAGTAGCAGTGGGTTTTTTCTTGCAACAAAATGTCTCTCCTCTCCTCCTCTGTCCTCCATTGATTTTATTTTATTTTATTTTATTTACACCTGCGCAGTGCGCAATGATGGGCTGGCCCAGTGGCCTGGCCAGCCATGTGGGAGTGGACGACCATGCAAATTTTTGGAGCCATCCCACCAATCACATGGCCACTTGGCCACTGAGACTTCTGGGATGTGCCAAAAAGCCCCCTAAAACCTGCCCTAGCCCCTAACCCCCTAACCCTAATCCTTGACTCCTTACCCATACGTCACAGACTGTCTTCTTAGTGGGTCAGAGAGGCACCCAGAGGTGCAACCCAATAGCCCACCGTAACCTTACCCATCATTAGCCTAACCCTAGCCCTTGCACTAACCCACCCTAACCCTAAGCCAGATCTACTTGCATTGCACTACACGCAAGTACGATTCCCTTCTTTGTGGGACATGACAGGTGCGACCCAGTCCTGACGGAGGGTCATACCAGTGGACCAGGTCTCACTGTCTGGCTGGTATGCATATCCATATATGGTTATGCATGCCATTTTGCAGCAGCAGGTGAGGAGGGGAGACCCCCATGTTGAGGGGTCTCTTGGAGCCTGCTGCTGCCCCTTCCTAGTGGGTGAGGATAGGAGGCACCCACGGGTGCCTCCAGGATCCCGCTTTCCCTTTATAGTGGGCCAGAGGAGGCACCCACCCCACAGAGGTGCCTCCAGGAGCCCGCTACCCCCCCAAAAAAACCAGTACTAACGAAAACGAAAAAACGAACCGACTAATTTTTGCGACGTTTCGCGAAAAACGGAAACGAGCCGAAACGGGCTGCCTCCGACACACGACAACTCGAAAACGTCATTTTCCCTAGTCGTGCCCATCTCTAATAGTAACTGAAATATCAGGCCTGGACCAGGAAGACAAATACATCAATGAACCTAATACAGATTGATACAGTTCAACATTGTCAAACTCCCCATCTTCAGGATCTCTGTTGAACCCCACCTCCATTGGTGTTGAGACTGGTTTGCAGTCTCCCATCTTACATTTCTGTATTAGCTGCTCTATCTTGTCATTTTGACACAGATAGAAGTTACCTTCAGGATCAGTTGTAACATCAACCCCTAAATAATGTTGTATCTCACCAAGATGCTTCATTTTTACTTCTTTACCTAATGAAGACATAAACCACTTAACATGTGAGATATCAGGCACCATTAAACATAAATCGTCAACAAAAACAATTAGGATTACAGAACCTTTTGTATACAAACGTGGATCTGCCCTGCTTTGAGAAAAACCTATTTTTGTTAATTTCTCATGCAAATGTCGATTCCAGGCCAACCCTGATTGACGGAGGCCATACAACGCTTTATTCAATTTCAGAACAAGCTGTGGGTTTTTTAAATTCATATCCAGGCACTTGTTTCATGTAGATGTCTTCCTGTAAACTTGCATTTAAATATGCTGTCTCCACATCAAAATGATGCACTTGACATTTTCTTAATGCTGCAATTGTCAAAACCATTCTAAATGTTTCTGCCTTCACTGTAGGTGCATAAACATCTGTGAAATTCAAATATTTCTCTTGTGAAAAACCTTGTGCCACAAGCCTTGCCTTACAGGTTACATGATTGTCACTTGATTTTTTAATTTTGTATATCCACCTGCATCCTACTGCCTTTTGACCTTCTGGTAACATCACTGGTGTGAATACTTGATGTTTTTTCAAAGATTCATATTCTTTTTCCATGGCCATCATCCACTGCTTCTTTTAATCTTCTGGCATCTGTAACACATCATTATAGCATTGTGGCTCATGGGATACAAAATTTATAGCAAACCTTTCCGGTGGCACTCCAAAATTGGACCTGGTAGAGCATCTGAGCATCACTGGCTCTTCTTCCACCTTTTCATCTTGCAACTGTGTAGACTCCCCTCCTACACTGGCATCTTCTTCAGGCTCAGTGTGGGGACACATGCTTGGCATAAATACCTCATTGTTGGCATGAATATCTTCCCAGTTTCTCTGCTCACAAAACGTTGCAGACCTGCTAATATAAACTTTCCCATGGTTATCACAAAACCTCCAGGACTTGGCAGCAGGTTGAAAACCAATAAATATTAGTTTCCTTGACTTTGGGCTGTTTTTCTGCCTGTATTTCTTCAGGATTTGAACCCAGGCCTCAGAACCAAATGATCGTAAAATTTTTAGTGTAGGTATCTTGCCATGCAGCAAAGTATAAGGAACGTCATTAATTGCAGAACTCGATACTCTGTTTGAGACATAATTGGCATATTTCATTGCCTCAGCCCAATATCCTCCGGGAAGCTTTGCATCAGCTAACATTGCATTCATCATGCTCTGGAGAATTCCATTTTTCTCTCAGCCAGTCCATGTTCGGCAGAAGCAGCAGGATTCCTAAGTCTGTGTCTCACACCTTTTCTTTTTAAATAATCAACAAACTGATTAGATAGGAACTCACTGCCTCTGTCTCTTTGTACAGCAACAATTTTGTGCTTGTATTGACATTCTGCCATTGCAAACCATTTCTTGAACACTGCACACACATCACTTTTGTGCTTCAGAATATACACCCATGAATAACGAGAAAAATCATCTGTTATTACAAGACAGAATCTGGATCCACCAATTGAAGTTGCCAGTGGTCCAATTACATCAGTGTGAACCAGCTGTAGAGGATACTCTGATTTCCTAAAACTTTTCTTTGATATGGGAGCAGCCTTTATTTTTGTGCTTTTGCTGACATGGCAATCTAAATATTTGCTGCAGTTCTGCACAGTCCCATCTTCCACATGTTGTAGAGTCTTTTTTATATTTTCAAAACTTAAATGTCCTAGCCTGCGGTGCAACAACTGAATGTATCTGTCATGCAGAGGTTTGTTTTGAATTCACAAGCACAGGTTTTTTATTATTTTCTTTAGATTTGGCTCTCTTCTGTTCCTCTTGCAGTAGCCTTGACTGGACATAGGAAACAGTTAAATCATCACTTTTCAATGCTTCCATCCCCATTACTATATTATCAAACGATGCATCCAAACTTGACAAGATTACAAGGCATTTATATTCTTCATCATGATTTATTCCCACTTCAGATAACTGATGAAAAATGTTATTTATTTTTCTTACGTGATTTGAAATATTTTCTCCTGGGCTCTGCCTTGTCCGAAACAGTTGTTTCATCAATGTTATCATGCTGCCAGCTGTGTCTTTGATATGCGCAGCTCTCAAGGCCATCCAAGCTTCATATGCTGTCTTAGCCTCCTGTACATAAACAAACTGCGAATCTTCTAAAGACAAAACAATTATAGACAGCGCTTTTGCATCTAGCTTCACACTCTGTTCATCCGCATCATCTTCAAGCTCTTTTTCCACATATTCATACAGTTCAAGAAATATCAAATAATGTTTCATGCGCTTAGCCCAGACCAAATAGTTGGAATCAGACAGTTTCACCACAGGCATTGAAGATAAGTTTATACAACACTCTCTTCAGCCTCCTCTGTTTTCGTTCAAACACTCTGTTTATGCTTGGCTTGCTTTATCAGCTGCCTCCTTCTCTGTTCGCTTCCAAGCCTCAGAGAAAAACTTTTCCTTTTCAGCTTTCTTTTGTCTCTGTTCTACTCCAAACCGTTTCCTTCTGCAAAACACAACTGTATACAAAACACACTTTATCTGCTCTGGGCCGTAACCCTATCAATCAATAATTAAGGGATTATGAAAAATGTTAACACACACATGTGTATAGCAGAGAAAAAAATACTGTATGAGCTTAGCAACAGCAGCATGTAGATAAAGTGTAGTTAATTGTTAATTAATTGCAGAACTCCATACTCTGTTTGAGACATAATTGGCATATTACATTGCCTCAGCCCAATATCCTCTGGGAAGCTTTGTTATAAGTATTATCAGATAATAATACTTATAACAATTAACTGCACTTTATCTACATGCTGCTGCTGCTAAGCTCATATTTTTTCTCTGCTATACACATGGGCGTGTTAAAATTTTTCATAATCTCTTAATTATTGTTTGATAGGTTCATGGTTGAGTCAGCCTTCCGAGGTCGGTAAAATGAGTACCCAGCTTTCAGAGGCGGGGGGCAATATGTAGCCTGCATGCTGTAATTTAAAAAAACTGTAAACCGCCCAGAGACAACTTGAAGTGGTATTGGGCGGTATATAAGCAGAACGCTTTGCTTTGCTCTCCAAAATGTCCTGCTCTCCTCAGCTCTTGTCGATACAAGCTTGTGGCTTCCTTTAGGCAGTCAATCCATCTCGTATTTGATCTTCCTCTTCCCCTGCTGCCTTCCACCTTTCTGAGCACAATTGTCCTTTTCAGAGATTCCTTGTCTTCACTCATGATGTGCCCAACATTGGACAGCCTCAGTTTTAACATGTTTGGCTCCTGAGAGAGTTTGGGCTTCATTTTGTCTCCAATGCATTTGTTTGTCATTTGGACAATCCAGGTTATCCATAAATAATTCACTAGCTCTATTAGATATATTGCTTTCCTCTCTCCCAGTGAATCCTTGAGGACTTGCATGGCTGAGCTGCACTGCTTTATCTTCACAGTATGTCAGGCTGTCGGAGACTGATCATTTCCCATTCCTTTCCAAATGACCAGAACCCTACTGGTATAAATTGTGAATTGTGAATTGATGCTGACAGACATCCATTGCAGTAGTACATTCACCCTTGTGTGGTGCCCCAGTTATGTGAGTTGCTGTGTGACAAGAGAGATAAGCGGCAAATCATCCTTGTTATGATGTGTGTCTGATTTAAAATGGCCCCGACAAGGTTTTCAAGGTAAATGAGAGACTTCAGGAGCAGTTTACCATCCCCAAGAAGTCTCCATGGCTGAGCAGGGATTCGAACTCAGGTCTTCTGAGTCCTTTTCGGCCATTCTCTCCATTACGCCCATGCTGGGTATTCTTAGCAACTTAGTAATTTGTGTCAATTTGTCACTGAGGTTTACCTCATGGCATTTCATGTGTATTTTGTGTGCCTTGACTTTGCACCTGACTTATGGAGACCCTGCTAGGGGTTCCAGGATATGGGAGATGTCCAAGGAATGGTTTGCCACTGTAGCCCGCCAGGGATTTTCCATGCCCAAGGGAGGATTTGAATTCAGGTCTCCGAGGTGTAATGCAGTGGTGTCCAAACTTTGGCCCTCCAGATGTTTTGGACCAAAACTCCCACAATCCTTTGTCAGTGGCGATCTAGGCTTGTGGTCCAAAACATCTGGAGGGTTGAACTTTGGACACCCCTGGTGTAATGGCACACTAGCATGCGGTGACACCTAGCCTGGCCCAAATTATACAACAATGAAGTTGCAATTATAGAATAATGAAGTTGGACCACCAAGTCCAACCCCCTGCTCCATGCAGGAATACAAATCAAAAGATCTCTGCCAGGTGGTTGCCATGGGTTCCGTTGTCATAAGAACATAAGAAGAGCCGCGCTGGATCAGGCCAAAGGCCCATCTAGTCCAGCTTCCTGTATCTCACAGTGGCCCCACCAGGTGCGCCTGGGAGCGCACATGGCTAGGTCTCTGTCTCCTGATGCTACTCCCCTGCATCTGGCCCTTGAAGTACCCCGGTTTTAAGCCTGGAGATTACACATCTCCATCATGGTTTGTAACCTGGGATGGGCTTCTCCTCCAGGAATCTGTCCAATCCCCTTTGGAAGGCATCCAGGCCAGATGCCATCACCACATCCTGTGGCAGGGAGTTCCACAGACTAACAACATGGGGCAGAGAGTTCTATAAACTAACAACACTGCACCAAAAATTAGGAAGTACTGCATCAATAGTTAGGAAGTTTTTTCCTGATGACTAATATTAAAAGACAATAGTTAAAGCGAAACCCCGTCAGTATGCAAACACTGAAAGGATCAAACAAATACCAGTCTAGGAGGGAATGGTGAGAAAAAGCAATGCCAAAAAAAAAAAACCCACCAGTCACACCAGGCCATTTAAAAACCCCACTTGGAGATCCAGTCACGGAGGTGGGGAGCAAAGCGCCCTCTGAGGCACCCCTAAGGGTGCAGCATCCCAATTTGTCTTCATTGTTACTAATGGTTGACATTTCCCCCCCACCCCCCTCACCCCTCCGCCCCGCACCAGTGAGTTGGGCTTGCAGAGCCAGACACGCTTGAAGCCCAGAAGGGGGCAGTGGTCGTCAGGACGCCTCCTCCACCCTCTCTTGCAGCTCCGCCATTAAACAAGCCGCCCTGGGAGCCGCGGAGGAGAAGGCGGGCTGGATCGGTGCGGGTGAGGAGGGATCTGGTGGCGGCTTTTTTATTTTTATTTTTTTGGGGGGGGAGAGATCCCTAAGGGTGCAGCCCTGCCCCCTGTCTTGCCCACCCTAGGCTAGCCCTTGGCTTGCGGGGGGGGGAGGGGAAGGGTGCCTCCTCCCCCCCCCCCGATTCCCAGGACCTGGAGCTGGCCTGGAAAGAGCGAGTTTGAATGAGGTGGGGGTGGAGGTGGAAATCGCCTTTGTATGGCCTCTCTTCTCCCTTCTGCACGCTTTCTCTATATAGATCTAGTTTCTAGATTTATATGGAGGTGGTGCCTTCATCGGCCGAGCCCCCCCCCCCCCGATTTCCCGCAAAGCACAGCGTGCCCCTAAATAGAAGCTTTCCTGCCCCTTCTTGGTCTGGGTTGGGGGGTGAGGAAGCAAGGTGGGGGAACGGGGTGGCTCCTAGGGAGGCATCGAGTTGCTTGCTATTATTTCCATTGCTGTTAATATTAACCTTATTTTCTAGAGTTTGGAAGTGTTCCTCCCAACCCCCAGCCCCTCCTCCCCCCCTCCACTACAAGTCCCAGAATCCCTAGCCAGCCATGGAAGTTGTTATCCAAAACAGTAATCATAAGTAATGGTCACAATCATGGGTGGTTGAGTCATTTCTGACTTAAAAGCGTCTCTTGTTGGTGTTTTTTTTTCCTGCAAAAAGTAAAGTACTCAGAATTGGTTTACCACTCCCTTCTTCTGGGGGGGGCCGGTGCTCTTGCAAACAAAACTGTCCCAAAAATTTGTCCCGTTTGGAGGAGATGAAGAGGAAACTGGACTGTTTTTATTTTTCTCCTTTATTTTTAAATATAGGTTTTTATTAATCAAATGCAAATACAAATTATGCTATGTAACAGGTGGCATACAAATATTACATTAGGAGTTTTTTTTCCCCCTTCTCCTTTTAACCTGCAAGGATTTATTTGTTTTCTATTCTTCCCCATTAGTGCAACACCCTATTCTGGGCAACTGACATCAATAGATGAAACAGTAATAACTAGTGCACAAGAATCAAAACATTGATAGAATTGGAACAAGTGGCACCCAAGATAATTCTCTCTGTGACAGCAGAACAGGGGACCTAAAACCAAACAGGGCCATTGTGGAAACCCAATGTTTTAAGTTGGCTTCTGAATCTTAGGTGGCAGGGGGCCAGGCATAAGTTCCACTGGGAACTGGACAAATTGAAGGTGCTTTTTGGGGCTATAAAGGCAGATAATTTCCCTTGAAAAATCAGAGCTGTTAACAAAGTTGAGAGTTGGTTCTTTCTTCCTATGTGCCCTTGGATTTAAAGGTGTACAGACACCCACAATTCTTTATTTCTGATGGTTCCCTGAAAATGCAGTTGTCTCAAGTAACTTAGTTCACTGGAACGATTTTTAAAAATAACAATCATGAAAAGGAGAGGTGTCAGACCAAGGTACTGGGAGGTAGTAACTTGGACAGCTCATGCCTGAGGCATGTTTAAAAGTTTTATGATGATTAGTTTTGTGTTGATTAGTAGAAATGTAAGGAACACCTTTCTTATTATGATGAGCTGTGGAGAGTTTCTTTACGGTTGGTCGATGTTTTGTGTATGTAACAGATAAGGCAACCCTTGAAATTTATCGAAAGCTCAATTACAAAACATTGGTACTTGGAAGTCTGTTTGGGAAAGTCAGCATTCCCTCAATTTTGCATCTACTTTTAAATTTCCCCCCCACACAAAATGAACCATGTTGCAAAGCCATGTCTGCCTTGCACTCAGAAGCTGTGTGTTGTCCCCTAGAGACAGAGTTTCCTCAGAGCTCCATGTCTGAGTAATTGAACTTGCAGACTAAGACCGGTTTTGATTCTCCTGATAATCATTTGCAAAGCAAACTACTAATTGGCAAAATATTCTAGTCTAGTGGTAGGCAAGTTGCAATCCAGAACCTGGATGCAGCCCATAATATCTCCTCAGAAGTGGAATTTCTTATGCACCAGAATTACAAATTGGGTTCCCTAGCATCTCCCAAGAAGAAGTGCAATTTGCCCCACATAGTTATCCAAGAGGTGGGATGTGGATTTTCTACATTCAGTAGAGGGAAGTCCCTCATGATGTGTCATGTGTAACTTTTGAACCATTTAGGATGCCTAAATGTACCATTGCAAGAACTACATTTCATTGCTCACACAAAAAGTAACTATTTGCAGGTAATTATGTTACTTGCATTTTTCCTTCCTAGCTGGGATCTTGTTAATATCTGGAGCAAGCAGAAACTAACTTTTTGAGCTCAAGGAATGCCAGCTTGGCACTCTCATCTTATTCCCATCTGTGTATTTGTTTGTTTTTTTATTATGGTGGTTGGAGCCCCAAGTATGGATGGGGTGTGTATGTGTGGCTCACCCTTGTTGTAATATGCTCCTGTGTGTGTGTGTGTGTTTGTACATGTGTGGATAAAAGTTGACTTAAAAAGTTCAGTACAGTAGGACCCCCATATCCACTGATCCATTAACCACGGATTCAGTTACCCATGGTTGGCAGACGAAAAAATTAAATAAATAATTCAGCAGCTACAAAGCAAACTACTCTCACAAACAGCAGGTTTTTTGAGGGAGGGAGGGTTGGCATTCTCTCTTATCCACGTTTTTCGTGATCCACGGAATGGCCTGGAACTCATTCCCCAGTGGATACTGGAGTCCTACTGTAGCTAAAAATCCCCGTCAGTTTAAGAACATAAGAATCTCAGAGGGGATACTCATTGAGTTGGATACGAGGTGGTGGAGTCAGAATTGTAAGTTTGATTCTCCCCTGGTACCTCATGGAAGAAAAATCAGCCTATGAAGCTTTGGGCACGCTGCACAGCCTCAAGGCATCCTCCACTTCTGAGGACTCTCTACTTAGAGACGACCAGGGAAAGGTTCACCATTCCATTAAGCTGGAATGCGCTTAATGGCCATGATTATTATTGACTAGGCCTGGCTTAATACCAAATGCAGTGCAGTGCGTAGAGTGACAGACTAAGGACTCAGGAGGCCTGCGTTCGAATCCTTGCTTACCCATAGAAATTCGCTAGAGGAGTGGAACTGGCAAAACCACTCCTCAAATACCTCACCTAGCTTGAAAGTCCCATTCGAGTCGCTACAGTTGCTTCCGAGTTGACAACGCATCTCCTCAGAAGGCTGGTTTATTTCTGCTGACATCTTGTCCTCTCCCTCAGGGGTCATCCAGCATCTGAGGCAGTGAAGGTCCTTTCACACAAATCCTTTCTCTTGTCTTAAACAGGAAATGCCCAGGATAAACAGGCTTTCTGTTTAGTGGCTGAACAACAGTAGGGTAGCAATTAGAAGAAGCCTTTCAAATCAGTGGGGATTGAGTGAGTCTGCACCTCTGTAAGCAATTCTCATTCAATGGGCTGACTCTACTTGTGGTTTACTACTGACTGCAAAAAGGCGCCTGAGGGGGGATATGATTGAGATGTACAAAATAATGCAGGGCATGAGTAAAGTGGATAGAGGGACGTTCTTCCCCCTCTCACAAAATACCAGAACTAGGGGACATCCACTCAAACTGAGGGTTGGGAGAGTGAGAACAGACAAAAGAAAATATTTTTTACCCACCATGTTGTTAGTCTGTGGAACTCCCTGCCACAGGATGTGGTGATGGCATCTGGCCTGGATGCCTGGATTGGTCAGATTCCTTGGAGGAAAAGTCCATCACAGGTTACAAACCATGATGGAGATGCGTAATCTCCAGGCTTAAAACCAGGGTACTTTGAGGGCCAGATGCAGGGGAGTGGTTGCAGTTATGTAGTCTCATGCACTCCCAGATGCATTTGGTGGGGCCACTGTGAGATACAGGAAGCTGGACTTTGGCCTGATCCAGCAGGGCTCTTCTTTTGTTCTTATGACTTTCAGCCTGTAATTCTGTCACCTTGTGGGAATTAAACCCAAGCGTGGTTGGATCACCCATCCTAGCCTGTCAGGCCTCCTATAAATCCCCAGAATGAGAGATCCAACACACATAGGCCTCCCTGCCGTTTTACAACAGCTGGATTTGTGTGTGTGAATAACCACCTGCTGCTTATTTGCTTTGCTTAGAACAACTGCTGCTGCTGCTGCTGCTGCCACCGACTTAGGGAGATTGGATGCAGAGGCAGGGGGGAAAATGGTTAAAAGTCTGTAGTCCTTCAGCGTCTTTCTGCTGTCTCGCCCCTGACACTTTTTGTGGATAATTAAGCCTCCATTTTGTGACTGTTTCCTTAGGGAAGGGTTCTTTTTTCAAGTTGACGCCCCCCCCCTCGTGGTATGGATTTCCCAGCTTTGACGACCAGTCCAGGTCTGTTGCTACTGAGCTGCTTCTCTACACCACGGAGATAACATCAGCCTAGAAGGCAAAGAAGAAGAAAAAGCTCCTTTTGTGTCTGGTAGGGCCACCCATTTTGGATTGTGGATGGTTTTCCCCTCCTTTTTGCCCAGTCTCCGGTTCTAGATCCAACATTTGCAGGTGAGGCTGCAGATGGAACCTCACGCTGCCAGCCCAGAAGCAGGGGAAGAGCCAGAAAGAATTAAAAGATGCTCCGGTTTGGCTTTTTCCGAGTACCCACGGGCACACCCCGGATGGCGGGTGCTCCGAGATGTCCCACAGGAATCGTTCCGAGGGGTGCAGCACCGCTGGGAAGCTCGGTGGCAGGAGTTTCTAGAGACAGTGCCGTCTCCTCCGATGTTGTGGGAAACTCCGGAGTTGACAGAGTTGGCCCCCTGGGAGGACACCAGGGCCTTCCTGGCCTCCTTTGAGCACGTGGCCCAAGCCTGCCAGTGGCCCAGAGGAGAGTGGGCGGCCCGGCTCGTGCCAGCCCTGAGCGGAGCAGCGGAAGAGGCCTTTCAGAGCTTGGATGCGACCCATCAGGGGGATTATGGGAAAGTGAAGGCCGCCATCTTGCGAGCGGAGGCCCTGCGGATGGAGAAGCAGCGCCAGCACTTCCGGCACTTCTCCTGCCCGGAGGCGGTGGGAGACCCCCGGAGGCTTCACGGCCAACTCCAGGAGCTTTGCCACCGGTGGCTGCGGCCGGAGAGACACAGCAAGGAGCAGATCCTGGAGCTGCTGATCCTGGAGCAATTCCTGGCCAGCCTTCCCTCGGAGCTCCAGGGCTGGATCTGGGCAGGAGGGCCGGGCACGTGTTCCCAGGCGGTGGCCCTGGCCGAGGACTTCCTCAGGAGCCAGCAAGGGGCCGAAAGAGAAAGGTGGCAGGTAAGGTTTTCCTGTTGCATTCCCTAAATGCAAAACAAAGTGCAAAACAATGGAATTATCACTAGCCATTTGACAGAAGAGTATTGTCCGTGATTAGGGATATTAGGGAGGCCTCTTTGCTGCACAGGATTGTGGGAAAAGGGTTCACTCCTTGGTATTTTCTGGTAGGGCTGCGAAAACTTTTGTGCAAAGTCCTGGAGAACTAGAGATAGTGTCAGTGTGCTCTCTAATTTCTTTCCATGTTGCATAGGGTTCTTTATTGTGTGTGCAAATTTGAACCCCCCCACACACACATACACACTCTGTTGAGGTGGCCACAACAAAAATGGCTGTGACGGGCACACGGGGCTTTCCCACCCCTTTCCCACAGAGGGGGTGGAGATGGGTGTGCATGCACACCTGAGGGAGAAACTTGGTCAATGCCCACTAATAAGGTACATACAGTGGTACCCCGCTTGACAGAAATAATCCGTCCTCTGGAGTGTTACGTCAAATGGATCTGGATGGGGCACAGTGTGTGGCGCAATGCATCTAGGGAAATGAAGTCCTTTAGAAAAAAAATGTGTAAAGCACTGCCATTCCTCCCCCAGCCAGCACCAGCCAGCTGCTTGGTGCTTGCTTGGGGCCAGTGCTCCCCCACAATCTCCAATGAAATGTATTGAGCTAATGCATTTCAATGGAGATGGCCCGGGACTGGAACAGATTTTAAAAGGGGTGCACCACTTCTCCCCCATGGGGGCTCAGAGAAGCGGTTGCACCCCTTTTTAAAGCCCTTCCAGTCACAAAGGCAAGTCTGCCTCCGTGACTGGAAGGGATTTTAAAATGGGCATGCTGCTCCCAACCCCCCACCCCGGCCACAATGGCTCCGGAGAAGTGGCACGCCCCTTTTAAAATCCATTCCAGTACCGGGTCATCTCCATTGAAACACATTGAGCCAATGCATTTCAAATGGAGATTGCAGGGGAGCACTGGCCCCCAAGCCAGTGCCAAACAGCTGATTGGCGCTGGCTGGAGGAGGAATGGCGGTGGATGAGAGATCATTCACGGCCCTTGCACAGGCTGCTGGAAAGCTTTTTAAAAACTCTTCCAGCAGCCCGGGAAGCAGTGGTGGCGCGCCACCCCCCCACCCCCATCTGACCTGCATCCGCATATCGCGGATATTCAGTCATCGCGGGTTGGGTGGATCCCTAACCCCTGCGATAGGCGGGAGGTTGCTGTATTCCATTAAAGCTACAAGAGAATGTGAGCAGTTAGAGTAAAAATTCCCTGTAAAAGTTATGAGTGATGGGAACTAACATTGAAAACGTAGTGTCGGTGCAATCGCACAAGCTTATAAGTGGTTATAAACACAAAGTCCATGTGATCATGTAAGGTAGATTCATATAAAAGACACATAACAGGGAGTCCGTCATTCAGGGAAAGCTTGCCTGAAGAGAAAGGTCTTTGCCTGTTTCTGGAAAGACAGCAGAGATGGGGCAAAGATCAACTCAAACGGCAGGCAGAGAATTCTGAGCTGTTGCCGGGAGTGGAAGATCCGTTGAGGAAGTTCAGGAAGCTGCGCTGGGTCTGCTGCAGGGGGTGGATTGAACCAGAGGAGGCCAGGGGAAGGGAGCAGCAGCACCTGTGCTGCCCTCTTGACAAACTGGGACGAACCAGTTCGCGCCCATCTCTAGTACAGTGGTACCTTGTATAAAGGAATTAATTCATTCCAAATGAAATTATGTTAAGCAATTTTTCCTTTATACAAATTCCCATAGGGATGCATTGAAAACGGAGTGATCCCATTTTTATGTTGTACGGATTCTCTCCATAGGCGATTATGTTAAGCAAATTTCCCCTATCTCTGGAATTTTTATGTTGTACAAATTTTATGTTATACAAGCTGTTTGTTATACAAGGGTCCACTGTATTTCCCTTCTCACATGCGAGTCTGCAGTTAGAGAGATTTTGCCCCTCCCCCTCAGCTTTGGACTCTTTATTCCTCTTTCTTCATCAGGCAGCTCCCTTCTATTCCCTCATTTTGCTTCCTTTGAGCTGACATTCAGAAATGTGTTTCTATAAAACAATATTACAACAGAACTCCCCATATCTGCACAACTGGAACCTGCTAGATTCCATTATCCCAGTGGTTCCCAACCTGGGGGTCGGGACCCCTTTGGTCATTTGTTTGTTATACAAGGGTCCACTGTAGTTGTTATGCCTAGTTAGATTTTGTTACAATTGAGGGTGGAGCTCTCTAGGCAGGAAGGTTAACAGTGAGACCCCTCAAGTTTTGTGCTGAACAGATTATTTCTTTTTCAGGACCCCCTGCCTGAAATGACCAAGATTTCTCCAGAGGCAGAGAAAATGTCCCTGGTGGTTCTTCCGAAAAAAGTCCAGAAGGGAGCTAAGCAGAACAGAAGCAGGGAGAGCAATTCCCTGGGTAAGGGCATCACGAAGTAATTAAGGCTGCTAGGTGACTTAGTGCCCCTGCAGGTGGTTGGGCTGCAGATTCCATTATCTCCAGCCAGTGTGGTCATGACTATACTAATTCAGTTTGATTTCCTCGTGTAAAATTGTCAGTGGGAGCTGATTATCATCCTCAGATGCATGTGTGACTCTTCTTCCTGCCAAGTTGTGCTGGTTGTTGGTGTGTTTAGGCTGGGCATTCGGCTGAATATCAAGAAAAGCATCCCATTTATTTGATGGTTGGATGGATTTCTATACCATACCATCTAGCCCAGGCATGTCCAAATTTCGGCCCTCCTGATGTTTTGGACCGCAACTCCCAGAATTCTAAGCTTAGATTGCCAATGGCAAAGGACTGTGCGAGTTGTGGTCCAAAACATCCGGAGGGGCAAAGTTTGGACATGCCTGGGCTAGCCCGAAGGCCACTCTGGGAGATTTACAAGAAGATACAAGACATAACAAAAGCAATGTATCAATACAAAAATCATATATAGCAGTTAGAACTTCATACAGTAAATTGTTGCAGCAGCACAGCAGGGGAACCGATTACCTCAAGAGGTCATAGAATCATAGAATCATAGAGATGGGAAGAGACCTCAAGGGCCATCCAGTCCAACCCCCTGCCATGCAGGAACCCCATCACAATATTTCCGACAGATGGCCATCCAGCCTCTGCTTAAAAACCTCCAAAGAAGGAGACTCCACCACCCTCCTTTGTGGCAGCATATTCCACTGCCGAACAGCTCTAACCGTCATGAAGTTCTTCCTAATGTTCAAATGGAATCTCTTTTCCTGTAGTTTGAAACCATTACCAGGTGGTAAGTGCTCCAATACTGGAGGCGTTCAATATGTTTATTTATTTATTTATTTCTATTTATGCCCTGCCCATCTGGCCACAGAAATGTGGAAAACCACCTTGCAGGTATCCTGCCTTGAGCGAAGGGTTGGATTTGATGCCTTTGGAGGCCCCTCTTCCAAATCCACTCTTCTCTTCTATGAACCTGTAAGATGACCAGCGTTATCTTATTGCCGAGTATCCATTTTAGCCATTGAGTCAAACACATGCACTCCAACGCAAGATTACAGATCAAAGGTATGCCTGCCAAGGGGTTGTCCAAATTTCTCTTGAAGGCCTCCAGGGTTGGAGCACTCGCCACCTTCTGAAGGCTTTGTTCCGTTGTTGTACGGCTCCAACAGTTAGGACGTTTTTCCTGATATTCAGCCGAAATCTGGCTTCCTGTAACTTGAGCCCATTGTTGCATATCCTGCACTTGGGGATGATTGAAAACAGATCTCGCCCCTCCTCTGCATGACCGCTTTTCACAGGTACTTGAAAAGTGTTATCCCATTTCCCCTGGGCCAAAAACGCCCATTTCTTTCTGTCTTTCCTCCTAGGACTGTAGTGGTGAACCTTCGGCACCCCAGATGGTTTGGACCGCAACTCCCACAATCCTTTGTCACTATCAATCTAGGCTTGGAATTCTGGGAGTTGTGGTCCAAAACATCTGGAGTGCCGAAGGTTCGCCACCACTTTTCCTAGGATTTGGTTTCCAGCCGTCTTGTCCTCCTCTGAACTTGTGTTGGCAGCCTCCTACTTAAAAGTGCCGTGTCCAGAACCTAATTAACCTAAGATACTAGGTTAATTGAGGGCTTCTTAATTTAGACCTTTAAATAAGAAGGGAAAACAGAAGCAGATTGGATAAGCCAGTAAGCTAAGATATCTCGCTGTGGAACCAGAGGGTGGGAGTTGGATTCCCCGCTCTGCCTCCTGCAGGTAGAACCAGCCTGTGTAGCCTTGGGCAAGCTTCACACTCCTAGAAAAGTGTGCGCGTGTGTTAAAACACTTCTGAGTACTCTCCAACTGAAATACTGTACCCTGAAAAGGGTCTCCATAAGTTGGAATTTCCTTGGTGGCACATTTATTATTATTATTATTATTATTATTATTATTATTATTATTATTATTATTATTATTATTATTATTATTATTATTATTATTATTATTATTATTATTAT
>JAHTLZ010000147.1:180257-206863 GCA_023846285.1 Phrynocephalus versicolor
ACACACACACACACACACACACACACACACACACACACACACACACAGGGCAGTCTTGAGATAGCTTTTAAATGGTTTGACACAGGCTAATATTCTGAAAAAGAGTGGACCAAGCATGCCCCTACCAATCTAGACATGCGTCTCCCCCTGTTTCCTTTGTTAGGAAGTTCTGCTCACCACAGGCGACCAGCTCTTTCATCGTCTTGACTGATTGTGTTGTTTGTTTGTTTGTTTGTTTGTTTGCTTGTTAACCGCCCAGTTTTCCCAAAGTAACTCTGGGCGGTGTACAAAATGTTGCAAATAGACAACTTGCCCAAACAAACAAAAAACACAGACATACCAAAAATAAAATAAAATAACATAATAATACTAATAGTGAAAATACAAAGAAAAAGAAATTAATAATAATAATAATAATTAATAATAACAACAACAACAACAACAACAACAACAACAACAACAACAACAACAACAACAACAATAATAAATAATGCTTGGGAAGCATTCGACTTGTGATTTATATTACAAAATCCAGCGTAGTTAGCTGTGTGGTTAATAATAATAATAATAATAATAATAATAATAATAATAATAATAATAATAATAATAATAATAATAATAATAATAATAATAATAATAATAATAATAATAGAAAATAAGACATAGCAACCCTCTAACAGTTGCTGACTTGCTAATTTTCATGCTCTTAAATCACAGATTTTTTGGCGGGTGATCCTGTTTCTGTGCCTTTAATGTGGTGTGCTTGTGCAACTGAAACACAGTGGAAGGTGCTTTGTAGAGCTTGTCGAAATTGGGCAGAGGGAGGGGTCCCAAAGTAATTTTTTGCTGAGCTCTGGCTGCTTCCCTGCTTGTCCCTGCCTTATTTCTTTCCCTCTTCTCTCGGTGGCCTTACCGGGGTGGATCTCTTGTGCCGTAAACGGCTCCGGAGCAGGGAAGCGTCCTCCGGTTCTCCTCCCTAGAAGGCCCTGCCTGTTGGATGCCGTGCCTGCAGGTCATCCCATGCTCCTTCATTGCAGGTGCCCGTCAACTTCAGCGAAACGGAGGTGTCTCGCCACGTGGTGGAACCAACCCCCACACAGCCGGGACAACAGACAATGTTCTGGCAAGTGATGCAGGAGGAGGATGGTGACACGGAATCCTTGGGTAAGGCTCCCTTCCGGTAGTTTCTGAGCCTTGTGGCGCAGTGATTAAATGCCTGGACTGCAGGTACAACTGTGCTCACGGCCTGGGATTAAGAACATAAGAACATAAGAAGAGCTGTGCTGGATCAGGACAAAAGCCCATCTAGTCCAGCTTCCTGTATCTCACAGTGGCCCCACCAGATGCGTCAGGGAGCGCACGAGACTAGATATCTGTCTCCTGATCCCACTCTCCTGCATCTGGCCCTTGAAATACCCTGTTTTTTAAACCTGGAAATTGCACATCTCCATCATGGTTTGTAACTTGGGATGGACTTTTCTCCAGGAATCTGTCCAATCCCCTTTTGAAGGCACCCAGGCTAGGTGCCATCACCACATCTTGTGGCAGGGGGTTCCACAGACTAATAACACGCTGGGTAAAAAAAATTTTCTTTTGTCTGTTTTCACTCTCCCAGCCCTCAGTTTGAGTGGATGTCCCCTAGTTCTTGTATTTTCTGAGAGGGAGAAGAGTGTCCCTGTATCCACTTTATTCATGCCCTGCGTTATTTTGTTTTTTTCAATCCTATCCCCTCTCAGGTGCCTTTTTTCTAGACTAAAGAGCCCCAAATGTTTTAGCCTTTCTTCATAAGGGAGGTCCCCCAGGCCAGTAATCATTTTAGTTGCTCTCTTCTGCACCTTTTCCAGTTCCACTATGTAGCAAGCTCATGGTTGACTCAGCCTTCCACCCTTCCAAGGTCGGTAAAATGAGTACCCACCGGGGGGGGGGCAACGCATAGCCTGCATACTGTAATTAAAACTGTAAACCACCCAGAGACTACTTGAAGTGGTATGGGCGGTATATAAGCAGAACACTTTTTGTTTAGCCGCTCCCAGCACTGGGAGGAGCTCACCAGGAACCTCTGGGCCATGCGCTTTCATGCCCGGCTGGATCACACAGACCATGATTGGGAGGAAAGGTGGCTGTAATTTTATTTGTAAATAATAAAATTTACAAATAAATGCACATGAAATTTATTTGTACCCTTATTTGTGGACCCTTGTATAACAAACAGCTTGTATAACATAAAATTTGTACAACATAAAAAATTCTGGAGATAGGGGAAATTTGCTTAACATAATCGCCTATGGGGAAAATCCATACAACATAAAAATGGGGTTACTCCATTATCAATGCATTCCTATGGGAATTTGTATAAAGGAAAATTTGCTTAACATAATTTCATTTGGAATGAATTAATTCCTTTATACAAGGTACCACATGTATTTTTATTTGTGAATAATAAAATTTACAAATTAATAGAAATAATATTTGTAATTTTATTTGTAAATAAAAACAAATAAATTCACTCTTCCTTGGCTCCTCTGAATATTGGTGGCTACCTGAAGGACCCTGTCTCCCATATGAGCCTTTTTGGAGCTTAAGATCATCAGAGGAGGCCATCACAAGAACCTAAGAAGAGCCAGGCTGGATCAGGCCAAAGGCCCATCTTGTCCAGCTTCCTGTATCTCACAATGGCCCCACCAGATGCGTCTGGGAGCACATGAGACTAGATCTCTGTCTCCTGATACCACTCCCCTGCATATGGCCCTTGAAGTACCCTGTTTTTTAAGCCTGGAGACTACACATCTCCATCCTGGTTTGTAACCCGTGATGGACTTTTCCTCCAGGAATCTGTCCAATCCCCTTTTGAAGGCATCCAGGCCAGATGCCGTCAAAATGGGCTCATTACCAGCACAGGTGTGGTTGATGGGGACACAAGAGAGAGCCTTCTTTGTGGTGGCTCCCAGGTTTTGGGAGGCTCTCCCACCAGGCTTCAGCTGTTGTCTTTCTGCCAACAGCTGAAGACCTAAATTTTCAGGCAGGCTTTTAAACCACCGTGATTGAATCCCTGAATGCCATTTTAAAGTTAAGGTAGCTTTCATTGTCCACTCGCTTTTTTAATTCTTCAATCGTTTTGTAATATAGTTTCGTTGACATTGATGTAGATCCCACTGGGTTTTTAATTCTCTCTCTCTCTCTCTCTCTCTCTCTCTCTCTCTCTCTCTCTTTCTCAAATGAAGAGGGTCTCTTAGTTCCCAAACCTGAGCTTGCCTCTCGCCCGGAAGTTGCAGAGAAGGAGGTGTTCATCCCATTTCCGGTAGCAAGTGAGAGACTGCTAGGCCAAGATTCAGGTAAGGTGGTAGCGAGGCCTATGTAGCGATTCTTACAACGCAAAAAGAATTGTTTCCTCTTGGTTTCCAGCCCCCCCCCATCAACCTCATTGCCCTTCTCTGTACTGGCTCCAGGACGTTGACATCCTTCTTAACGCGCAGGGTCCAAAACGGAATGCACTACTCCAGGGGAGGCCTTTGTTCACCGACGTTTCGTTACCCCATGTCCATGGAGTTTTCTTGGCAGGAATACTGGAGTATCTTGAGGAGGCCTAACTAGCACCAACTAGAGGGGATTTGGAGACTACAGTGGACCCTTGTATAACAAACAGTTTGTATAACATAAAATTTGTACAACATAAAAAATTCCAGAGATAGGGGAAATTTGCTTAACAGAATCGCCTATGGGGAAAATCCATACAACATAAAAATGGATTACTCCATTTTCAATGCATTCCTATGGGAATTTGTATAAAGGAACATTTTCTTAACATAATTTCATTTGGAACAAATTAATTCCTTTATACAAGGTACCACTGTATAGACATCTGTTAACGCAGCCTAATATGGCATTGGCCTTCCCCACCACCACCAGCCACATCACACTGTTGGCCAGGCATGTCCAAACTTTGGCCCTCTTGATATTTTTGACCACAACTCCCAGAATTCCAAGCCTGTATTTCCAATGGCAAAGGACTGTGGGAATTGTGGTCCAAAACGTCTGGAGGGCCGAAGTTTGGACATGCCTGCTGTTGGCTCATATTTGGCTTGCGACCTACAACAGTTGCAAGATCCTTCTCACACGTTGTGTCACTGTACCAACTATCTCCCATCTTGTAACTTTGCATTTTTTTGGGGGGGGTCCCCTCCTAGGTGTAGAAACTTTGCACTTACTCCTGCTTAAATTTAGGAGGACAGATATAAAAGAGGGGGGGAAACATCAGGAAAAACTTCCTAACTGTTAGAGCAGTATGGCAGTGGAACCTGTGACGACGAGGGCGTGGCACTTAAAAGAAGAAAGTAACGTTTCGAGCTGGGATCGTTCGAAGTGGAACCCAAGAGGCCGATGGAGAAGGATGGGCAATAGGAGTGATGCTGCCATTCAGCTGGAGAAGACGAGAGGGCAGGAGGGGGACGACCAGCCACAAGGGAGATGTCAGAGTTGATGGTTAGTTGTTCTTTATTGCAGTAGGAGGTGAAGGATCTTAGGAGTCTTGTAGAGCCTTGTTGTGGTGGTGGTGGTGGTGGTGGTGGTGTTCAGTTGTTCAGTCGTGTCTGACTCTTCGTGACCCCATGGACCAGAGCTCGCCAGGCCTTCCTATCCTCCACTGCCTCCCGGAGTTGGGCCAAATCCATCTTGGTTGCATCGATGATACTGTCCAACCATCTCATTCTCTGCCGCCCCCTTTTCCTTTTGGCTTCAATCTTTCCCAACATCAGGGACTTTCCCAAGGAGTCCTTTCTCCTCACGAGGTGGCCTCAGCTTCAAAATCTGTCCTTCCAAGTGAACATTCAGGGTTGATTTCTTCCAGGATGGATAGGTTTGATCTCCTTGCAGTCCAGGGGACTCTCAAGACTCTCCTCCAGCACCACAGCTCAAAAGCAATCGATTCTGCTTACACACATTTATTTATTATGATTTTAATGGAAGGATGTATAATTTTGTACTTTCTTCAAATTCCAAATTGTATGTATTTATTGCAAATTGTTTGATGTTTTTAGTCTTTGACCATAATAAAGCCATTCATTTATTCATTCATTCATTCATTTATTCAAGGAAGATGTCATAGCCTAAACCTTCCTCTCTCTCTCTCTCTCTCTCTCTCTCTCTCTCTGTCTTTTGCCGCTTCAGGTGACGAGAGGAGAAGTTGGACAAACAGGGAGACTTCCCGAGAGGCCAACATGGGGGCCTCATCAGGATTGTCTCCGTGGATCCTCCCTGCAACGCTGGCCGAAGTCCAGGAGCAAAGATGTGAGTCCCGAGGGAAGGAGGGCCAGAAGCCTGTGGTGGGAGAGAAGGAACCCGGGGTGCGTGTTGACAGTCTTACGGCGGGCGGACACAGAACCTCTGCTGCACTGCACTCCCAGGCAGAGAAGCGGCTGTTGAGCTCCAAGTACGGCCGGAGAAGCTGCCATAGGCCGGGCCTCGAGGCGTCCTCTCTGAGGAAAGACCGTGGGGGTTGCCCGCTGTGGTGGGGAGACTTCCGGCCACAGGCGAAGCCGGAAGAAGGAAAGGCTTTTGAGTGTCCCGGGTGTGGGAAGTCCTTCAGCCAGAGGCACAACCTGAGGAGGCACCAGAGGATCCACACCGGAGAGAAGCCCCATGTGTGCCCGGAGTGCGGGAGGAGCTTCACACGGCCGGATGGCCTGCTGAGCCACCAAAGGAAGCATTTCCACCTCAAGCCCTTCGAGTGCCTGGAGTGCGGGAAAAACTTCAGCTACAAGTGCAACCTGTCGAAGCACCAGAGGGCCCACGTGAGAGAGGTCGTCCTATAAGGCCTCGCCGTCTGCCGGAGGGCTTCAAAAAAGCAGCGTTAGCAAAAGGTCGTGGTGGTGGGAAGCTGTTGGAGCGGCCTGTTTGTCACATAATTAAATATAGTGATTTCAAGTTGCGGGGGGTTGGGGGGGTGTTGGAACACTTTCAAGCACTCGGTCTCTTGCCAAGCGACAAAATCCGTCGGCCGGGTTCGTCTTCGCTGCTCAGAGAACGGAGAAGATCCACAATGGAAGATCGGCTGAGGGAATCAACCCCGAATGAAGTGGGTGGAAATAAGAGTCAGCCGCTCTCAGAGCGAGAGTATAGAAGCACAAGATGCAACTTCTGTTCCTGTCAGGAGCTCTTCCTGTCTCCTTACGCTTGGAAGCAGAACTTACAAAGACACCATAAAGAGTGACATAATGTTTATTTTAACAACGGGCCCTCCTAAATATGGGAGGAAGAACCATTTCTCCTGGTAAGGAACACCAACTGTTCTGACTGAGGAATTTCAGCGGCTGCAGCCTTTAAAAAAGTAGCTTTCTGAGTGTCTCATCCTATTTCCTGGGACTCCTTCCCCTTCAGGAGAGTGAGACTGACAAGCATTATTTGGGACCGACGCAGGGTAAATCCGTTTTCCGATCCTGCCTTGTCCATAAGCATCTGTCAGAGATCAAGGGACATGGGTCGGCCTAAGTGTGAAGGGGAAAAAAACCAGTCTCATTTCCAGATGTGGCTTCTTCTGGTCTCTCGACGGTTACGCTTGGACACAGAACTCCGATCAAGAGAGGCGCGGGTAGATTTCCCTCCTAAATATTGGGGGAGGAGATACGCAGTGAAGTCTGAAGCCACTGGAGAAAGAGGAAGGGCAGGAGGGAAGCGCCAGCCAGAAAAGAGTTGGAGAGAATCTTTAAAAAAAAAATTAATAAAAAATTAAAAGCAGTGTCCAAAACTTAAGGCCAACCTTCCTCTCTCTGTGTCTCCTCAGGTGATGGGAAGAGCAGTCGACTCAAGATGGAGGCCTCCGAGGAGGGAAAGATGGGGACATTAGGAGAATTATCCCAGTGGAACATCCCCGCGACCGCTGCCCTTCAGGAGCAGAGATGTGAGTCCCGAGGGGAAGAGGGGAAGAAACCAGTGGTGGTGGTAGAGAAGGAAGCAGGGTTGCTCTTAGCAGATGGTGGAGCAACCTGTAGACCGGCCTCCGGGCCACCCTCGCGGGCAGGAAGGCCGGTAGTCCCTGCGTACGGTAGAAGGTACCACGACAGTGTAGGACGTTTAATGACCGGGAGTCCCGGTGAGGATTCCTCCGGGCGTCCCCCGCGGAACAGAAGCGTCCAGCAGAAAAATCACGACCCCAGACGCCCCGTGGGGGAGAAAGCTGTAAAATGTCCCGATGGCGGGAAAAGCTTCAGGCCCAGAGGGAGCCCGGCGCGACATCAGCCGCTGCACGCCGGCGAGAAACCCAAGGGTGGAGGAGCTTCCCGCCCGCAGGATAAACGCCTCAGACCAGTCCGTGCCGGGAAGAGACTCTACGAATGTCCGATGTGTGGGAAGGCCTTCCTGACCCGAGGCATGTTAATTAGACACGTGAGGACCCATACGGGGGAGCGGCCGTTCGAATGCTCTCTGTGCGGCCAGGTCTTCACTCAGAGAGCTCACCTGAGGAGGCACCAGAGGATCCACACGGGAGAGAAGCCGTACGCCTGCCCTGCCTGCGAGAGAAGTTTCTCTCGGAGCGATGAGCTGATCAGGCACCAGAGAACCCATGGAGGAGACAGGTATTACCCATGCCCTGAGTGTGTGTGTGGAGGGGGAAGCTTTAGAAACGGAGGCCCAGTTGATGTGACCAACAGAATAGGAATAGGAATAGGAATAGGAATAGGAATAGGAATCTTTATTGTCACTGCCCCCTTGCAGGAACAACGAAATTTTGTGGTTGCTATATAAAACTCATTTAAAACATTTCATACAGATTTAAAAACAGGTACAACACATAATATGACATGTAAAATGACTAAAATATGACATATAAAATAAGCTGACTTCAAAGTCCAGGATTTCCGTTTAAGGCCAATATTGCTCTAAAAAAGAAGCTATTTTTGAGACGGTTTGTTCTTGCCCTCAGTACTCTATATCTCTGTCCCGATGGCAACAACTCGAAGAGGCGATGACCAGGATGTGATGGATCTCTTAATATATCTAATGCTTTACAGTGGCACCTGGTAGTATAAATTTGTTCTAGGGTGGGGAGTGAACAGCCCACAATACTCTCTGCAATTCTTATGATTCTGTGCAACACTGTCTTATCCCAGTGGGTACAACTTCCATACCACACACATAACCATAACTCTGGAGAGTCAGCACACTCTCAATTGCACAATGATAGAAGAGCCATTTATGGGGTTTTAACCAGGTCTGGAAGGCTGACGTCGAACACACAGAAGCTTCAGGGAGCGCCGTTCCCTTTGGCTAGCTAAGAGCGGGAAAGGGCAGCTTGTGGCTGTTGGACTAGAAGACCCATCATCCCTAGCTGCTAAGGACTGATGGGACTCACCGCTTAGGACAGGCATGTCCAAACTTCGGCTCTCCAGACGTTTTGGACCGCAACTCCCACAGTCCTTTGACATTGGCAATCTAAGCTTAGAATTCTGGGAGTTGTGGTCCAAAACATCAGGAGGGCCGAAGTTTGCCCTCTCCTGGGTTTAGAAACTCTTCAGGAGTTGCTGGTTGCCCTGAAACCAAATCCTGAAATTCTGCACATTAAAAGCGCCCAGATATTAATCAACTGCCATTTCCTTCTGTAGCCTGTGTGTGTTTAATATACGTTAAGCAGGGATAGAGGCTTCTCTCGTTCTGTTTTGCCCAGTTTAGTCGGCCATTTTAATTTTATTTTATTTTTTGGCATAATTGACACATCGCCTGAGGGGGAAATGAGTTCAGTGGGGCTTGTTTCCAGGTAAACGAGTACCGAATTAGAGCCTTGGGTTTTGCTTCAATAGAAGTGATGCAAGGATCTGAAATCTCAGCTCACGTCTCTGGAGAGATGGCTTCGCCAGCTAAACCCTGTGATTTATGAGGCTTCCGTTGGATTTATTCAAGCACATTCAAGTCTATTTTTATCTTTGTTCGGGCTAGAGACCCCTTTTCCACTTAAATGATTTGGAATCTCATTACCTTGTTTATGGCTTGTTCGGGGCTGCATCTTTTGATTTTTTTCTGGGGTACACACCCCCATGTTCAATAAGACAATTTAGGCCATTTCCCTTAATGTATCATTATGAGTTTGTTTGCTTTTGTTACTTAAGTGGGCTTTAACATACTCTCTGGGAGAGACAATGCTGGGAAAAGTGGAAGGTAGTAAGAAAAGAGGAAGAGCAAATATGAGGTAGAGTCACTCACTCAAGGAAACCACAGGCTTGAGTTTGCAAGAGGTGAGCAGAGCAGTTGTCAACCTCTCGTTCATAGGGGTGCCATGAGTCGTAAGCAATAGGGATGGGCAATTACTGGTTCAGAAACAACCCATGTGATCCCAGGTGGTGTTCAGAAGCCTCCGACATACACCCAGCCAATCCCTTACCTTGTTCTGTGCCCGCACGGAGCTGAGCTCCAACAAGGAAGCAGGTTCTGACGTCATCTTTCCTTCTCCCTTGCGCTGGCCAATCAGGAGCTGCACAGGGACAGGCATCATCCCGCCTCCCTGTCTGATTGGCCAGCACCACGGAGGAGCAAAAATGACGTCGGAGCCTGCCTCCTTGTTGGATCCCAGCTCCGTGCAGGCACAGAACAAGGTAAGGGATTGGCTGCTTGTGTGTCGGAGGCTTCCGAATACCACCTGGGCTCACGCAGGTCCAGTTCCGAAACTTAACTGCCCATTCCTAGTAGGCAATGTGACGGCACATAAGAACAACCACATAATCCTTGGTCTTTCAGGCAGTTGACCAAAGGACGTCCTTGTGGATTGCTGTCTGGAAGCCAGTGTCATTTTGTCTTGGCCAAGCGACATCCTTCAGGGAGCAGGAAGGATCTGCCTCTAGTAGGGGGTTGGACGACTTGGTGGTCAGCGTAGGCGCCTTTCCAAATCCGCAATGCTATGCCCACAGAATACAGTAGTTTTGTAGCCAGTTTGGATGAGGCGTGGATTCCATCTCCCGTGGCATGGCAGTGAGCCCAGCCAGAACCCCGTGAAGGGTTCTTCTTAGGAGGCCCGTTTCGGATTTGTGCTGCGTGGGGTTTGTTTGTTTGTTTGTTTTGCCAGGACAGGCCAAACTTGAAATGTTGGTTCTGTCTCAACCAAAACAAAAATTGTCATAGACAGTAGGATCATTGTAGGTTTGGAAGGGACCTCGGAGAACATCCAGTGTGGTGATGGTGGACCTTCAGTACTCCACATGTTTTGGACCACAACTCCCAGAATTCCAGGCCTGTCCTGCCAATGATGAAGGACTGCGGGAGTTGTTGGTGAAATAAAATCTGGAGGGCCGAAGGTTCCCCACCACTGGCTTAGTCCCTCTTTAAGAAACTGGTTGCAGGGTGAGTGAGGAGGTTCCCCCTCTTTAGAGATTCCCCGGCCTCTGCTTGTACGTTTCCAAATAAACCTCTGTTACAAAAAGCCGACCGGTCTGTCTCCAGTGCCTTCTGTCAGGACGAGGGGAATTCAGCTCTATTGGCCTCTCTGTGTTCTACCACAGGAAGACGTGGGAAGGCTCCCCTTCAATGCCAGCCGTCCAGAAGACTGGAAATTATTTAGCATTCTATTGAGTCTATGGAACTCCCTGCCACAGGAGGTGGTGATGGCATCTGGCTTGGATTCCTTCAAAAGGGGATTGGACAGATTCCTGGAGGAAAAGTCCATCACAGGTTACAAACCATGATGGAGATGTGTCATCTGCAGGCTTAAAACCAGGGTACTTCAAGGGCCAGATGATGCAGGGGAGTGGTATCAGGAGACAGAGATCTAGTCTCATGCGCTCCCAAACGCATCTGGTGGGGCCACTGTGAGATACAGGAAGCTGGACTCGATGGGCCTTTGGCCTGATCCAGCATGGCTCTTCTTATGTTCTTATGTCTGAGAATTACCAATCAGCCTCCAAAGGGATGCAGGCCATTATCACTGCTCAAAAGTAATCCGTTTGCCATTGTTTTTCCGAGGCCTCCCCAGAGTTGTTAATAACTATTGTGTTTTTCTAGCTGTAAGACGCTGCCATGTAGAAGAGGTCCCCCCACTTTTTGAACCCCAAATTAACAAAATGTATAAATCCAGGGAGAAAGGAAAGGAAAGAGTGTTGTTGGGGAGGGGGAGAACCCGAACTGATGGCAATGAATGAGCTGAGCAGAGTCCCTGCGGCAGGGGCGGGGGAGCCTTGGGGGGGGGGGTTGAGCAGCCCATTATGAACTGCCCATCCCCGCTTTGTTTTCCATAAAAACGAACAAAAAAGCAAAGTGGATAGGCATTTTAGGCAGAGGGCAAAAGGAAAGGGGTAACCGTGGGGGGGGAGAACCCAAACTAATGGGAAATAGATGGCAGAGGGGAAGGGAAACAGCAAGGTCAGTTTGGTTTCTCTCACCCCTACCCCTCAGGAAAGGCTTACGTCCGTGTATACAACCTCCCCCCCCCTTAATTTTTAGTGCCACGTTTTTTGGGGGAAATACCCTCATATACACGAAAAAAGACAGTATCATTCTAGTTACAGTACCCCCCCCCGCCCATTGTGGGGGTTGGGGACCCACCCGACCTGCGATGCCTGAAAATCCATGATATGCGGAAGCAGGGCAGGGTGCAATCAGATCCCCCTGCCACCGCCGGCGGGCACCGGTCCAAGAAGTCTTGGGGTGCCGCGCGATGGCGGTGCCAGGGGGGTCTGACCTCCCGCTACTGCCCGCCGCGGCACCCCAAGACTTCTCGTCCGGGGCCATCTCCATTGAAATGCATTGGCTCATTGCATTTCAGTTGGAGAAAATTTTCCCCATTGGGAAACATTGGTTCAATGCATTCCAATGGGGAAAATTTCTCCATCGAAATGCATTGGCTCTATGCATTTCAATGGCGATTGCAGGGCAGCGCCCAATGCCGCCGTCCTGTGCTTTTCCGAGAAGCCTTGGGCCGTGCGGGAGGGCGGCGCGCCGGCCCTCCGAGCGGCCCCAAGGCTTCTCGGAGGAGGGGGGTGGCGCGGGGCGATGCAATGGCCCCCCACCGTCCCCCAGTGGCCCCGAGGCTTCTCAGAGGAGTGGTGGGGCAATGCGGGGCAATGTGATTGCCCTCAGAGCGGCCCCGAGGCTTCTCAGAGGAGCGTGGGGGGCAGTGTGGGGTGATGCAATGGCCCCCCGCCTCCCCCCAGTGGCCCCAAGGCGCAGGTACTGTAATCCCGCGATATAGTGGGACCGCAGTACCTGAACTGCGAAATGGCGGCGGGGGTGTGTGTGACTGTACACTGTTTAAGACACTTCTGCATTTTCATGGTACTCAAACATTAACAAACGGTTTTAAAAAAAAGATTGTAGGATAAGACAGCCAACGTCTGAACCGTAAGATACTTTTTAGTATCTTCTTAGTGGCTGCCCTGGCACTCTGGCATACTCTGCCCACAGAGATAAGACTGGCAGGGTCTCTGCTGGCCTTTAGGAGATCTATAAAGACCTGGCTCTTTAGGGAGACCTTTGGTGATCGCTGAGTACATGATGATATTTAGTTTATTTGTTTTTTTGTCTATCCCAGCCTCTTTCTTGCCGGAGTTTATGTTTGTCTGTATGGATGCTGTTTTTCTATCTTATCCTTTTACTTGATTTATTTTGTTTGTGGATTTTTTTTGGGGGGGGAGGGTTGCTAGTTGCTTTGTTTTATAATTTGTTGTACACCGCCCAGAGTTCCTGAGGGAAGTTGGGTGGTTAATAAGTACAAATATCAATAAATAAAATAAATAAACTATTTTTAGTGATGCTACACCATCTGTAATTTCCGTTCATAGTCCTAGTTATTGCCTATAAAGCACCGTAAGGTTTGGGTCCGGGCTGTTTGAAGGGTCATATCACCCCATAAGTCTTAGGTCTTGAAGGTCTTCTGGAGTCAGGTGCAGGGAGATTTTTTTCTCTCAGATTCACCACCTTCCCAAGTTAATTGGGAGAGGACATGAGAGAGAGGGGGGCCTCCTTGGTGGTTTTTCCCAAGCGGGGGAATGAGCTGCACCAAGAAGCTAAATTGGCCCCTCTTGTCCACGTGTCATCAGGCAAAATATGTTCCTGTCCAGGCAGACTTGTAAGCATTAAGTGTCCCAAGGACACTCTGCTTATTAAACTTACAAGATCTTGAAATGTTCCTTAAAAAAGGTTTTTAAAATTGATTTTGATTCTGGATTTAACCTTGATGTTGGTCTAATTGTTGTTTAACGTCGTACTTATATGGTATTTTAAAACTCTTTATTGTTAGTTGTTGTTAGAGCCATCTTGGGTCTCCCTTTGGGGAAAACAGATTGATTGATTGATCGATCGAAGGACGGAATGAAGAAAGGAATGATTGAATAAAACCATAAAGCTAGAGTCACACTACAGAAAGTTATTTATTTATTTGTTTGTTTGTTTATTTATTTTAGAGTATTTTTACCCTGCCTTTCTCCTTGGAAAAGGACCCAAGGCGGCTTACAGTAATGAGGGATAATATGCAGTCCAGTACGATTAAGATATGTTCAAGTATTTGAGAACAAGGAATTGAGGAACATCTTACAGCATTAATAGACAGCATTACATTAAAGCAACCTGGTTATAAGTAGTTATAAACACAAAGCCTATGGGAACCGATAGATCCATATAAAATGTTCCTTGGGAAAGAAATTAATCAGAAACTGTACCATTCCTGCTTCTGTATTCATCCGGTAGGAAATCTCCTCTTCGCATTCCATGGGATTAAGATCCACTGATTCACTTCCCTGCTGGCTGAAAATACTAAATAAAATGCCCTAGAAATGCGTATTTCCAGGGTGTATTTACAGGAACTGGCCACTGGGTGGAGCCAGAGACCACCCCATGTATAGTCTGATACTTCTGGGTTTTTCAGCATTGGGGGGGGGGGCTTGACTCCTGCTGTGTCCATCTTTCATTTAATCAAGAGCTGTGGGCCTACCTAGACTTCCAGCTGCATGGCTTATGAAATGAATGGTTTGGATTAGATTTTTTTCCTTTTCCTCTTTCTGCTTCTGCATTATTTTCGGAACTGCTGTGTGCGTCTTTGATGGTTAAAAAAAAGAGCTCCCCTTGCACAAGGGAGAATAGTGTGAGTTTAATTCAGAATAAAACAAGGAGCAAAGCCACTTGGACATTTCAGGCTGCTTCCATGAGCCTTGTGGCGCAGGGGTTAAATGCCTGTACTGCAGGTGAAACTGTGCTCACAACCTGGGGGTTCAATCCCAGGTAGCAGGCTCAAGGTTCACTCGGCCTTCCATCCTTCCGGGGTCGGTAAAATGAGTACCCAGCTTGCTGGGAGGGGGGCAATGTGTAGCCTGCATACTGTAATTAAAAAATTGTAAACCGCCCAGAGACTACTTGTAGTGGTATGGGGCTGTATATAAGCAGAACACTTTGCTTTGCTTTGGTATGACAAGCCGTAATGGGAATATTTCAACAAAGTGGACAAGCTGTCTTACAACAGTCTTACAACATGTTGCTTTTTAGGGTCGTAAGGGATTCTAAGTATAATCAGCATTATTTGATTTACTTCTTGGTCTATGTTATTTATATGCAGTGGAGCTCCTCATGCAGGACTCGAGGCATCCCCACATACAATTAAAACTATACATTATTCAGAATTAAAAATACTGTAGGGAAACTATTCTTTAAAATTTTGAATATATATCAATATTATAATAGCATAAAAATATTTTTTAAACAATCTAAATCCAATCAACACAGCATTCTGAAAGGCCCCAATTACTACTTTAAAAGCCTATTTGAAATGTAAGGACGTGGTCTGACATTGGAAGAAGTAGGAATGAAGTTAGATTATTGGTGTCCGTTTTCTAGTGCCTTCCAACCCTGAACTTCTAAGGGCCTCTTAAAGCCTTTTTAGTGAGACTTGTTTTATTTATTTATTTATTTATTTATTTATTTGCTAGTTTTTGTGGCACTTTCTTATCCAGCAGTTTTCTGGAACAGAATGGCCAGCGTAATAAGCAAAGCACGGAGTTAATTTTTCAGAATGGGATCACGACAATGGGAGTTACTTTTCAAATATGGTAATCAGTTACACGAAGGAATGTAATTCTAAAAAGAAACAAAAAGTAACTGTTCAAGCCCTGTGGTTTACCAGTATCAACGTCCATTCAGTCCAGGAGCAAAAAAAGAAAGAAAGGTGGGAAAAGAGGATACACTCTGAATCGGCTGGAGAGGGAGGGTGAGATCTAGCAGGAAGTTAAGGTCAGGAAGTAAGAGGCTGAGCTTGATCTAGAAAAGGAGTCGCCAGAGCATGGACAAAATGCCTTTCTCTGTTTCTTCAGGTGACGAGCAGAGAAGTCAGATCATGATGGGGAGCCCCCAGGAGGGAGAGACGGGAACATTAGCAGCCTTCTCCCCTTGGGATGACCCTATGGCCACGGCGGTTTATGAGCCAAAACGGGAGCCCCCCGAGGAACGAGGGGAGACGCCGGTGGAGAGGGAGGACGGATTCCACCAACTTTGGTTGGGACTTGGATCGTCCATTTGGGAAACCTCCATGGGACGACTCAAGGCCAAAAGATCCGTAGGGTCCAAGTACGGCAGAAGACCCTTCTACAGCCCCAGACTTGTTAGGAACCAAGATGTGCCTAGCAGCATCTGCGAAGTTCTCGTACCCGAGCAAAGGACGCAACCCAAGCCGTTCCGTGGTAAATACCAGAAGATCCAGGCAGCGGGAGACTCCGGTGACTGTTTGGAGCACCGAAAGAGCTGCGTTTGGAGAGTCAATTTGGTTGGTCCTCGGAGCGGCCACGCCGGAAAGAAACAATACCGATGCCCCCAGTGCGGGAACGGTTTTGCCGCCAAAGCAGTGTTAAACAGGCACTTGAGAATCCACACTGGCGAGAAACCATACAGCTGCCCACAGTGCGAGAAAGGTTTCATCCAGCGACATCAGTTGATTTTCCACCAGAGAACCCACACGGGAGAGAAACCTTTCAGCTGCCAGGAATGCGGGAAGAGCTTCTCTCGGAGAGATAATATGATCAGACATCGGAGAATCCACAAGGGGACCGAACCTTTACGATAACCTTTCCAAGTTCAGGAAACAAATAAGTGCGGGAAACTTAGAATGACTCACCCGAGGATCCGCAAATAAAACATATATGCTTTGAGTCTTGTGGACAATCTTAATTTTTGCAGAAATTACAGTGGTACCTCGGATAACGATGGTAATTCGTTCTCCGAGGTTACTCGTTATCCGAATCTCGTCGTTATCTGAAATGCGGTTTCCCATAGGAATGATGGGAAACCTATTAATCCGTTCCAGAGCCTAGGAAAAAGGCACAGACACCTGGTTTTTTGCTCAAAACTCTTTATAAAGTGCACTTTAAAGGTACAAATGCAATGCTACCCGGGATAACTCTTTTTTACTGATGCATGCTGGTAATTCATTATCCAAGGCAGCCCATAGAGAAAATTCGTTATCCGAGGCAGACCTATACCTAGAATTGTGATTTGTTATCTGAGGCAGCCCATAGGGAAAATTCATTATCAGAAGCAGTCCTATACCCAGAAATTTGCAGTCGTTATCCGAAAAATTCGTTATCCGGGGCAGTCGTTATCCGAGATACCACTGTATATTTATTTATGCTGGATGTTAGTTTGACTGTCCACTGTAGTCAAAAGTGACAGTAAAGTCGTGCTCCCATATCCATTGGGGAATCCATTCCAAGCTTCCACTGGGAACACCGAAAACCGCCAATAATAGTGATTTGTATACATAGCATGGTCTGTGGTTCCCTCTAGTGGCCAGCTTTGGTAGCTACATTGTTGACATATGTATTTCTGGGTTTTATCTCTTAATATTTTACTGTTTTAAGGCCAACAGATAAGTGAAGCCTGATCCCGCGGATACTGGGATCCTACTGTATTACATAACAAATAATATGAGGAAAATAAAGTATGGAGCCTTGATTACTTTGAGAACATAGTTGTAGTTGGGCTTTGTTGTTTAGGGAGTAAGGGAAAAGGAAGTTGTCATTCCTGTTGCTTTTTCAAAGATGTGAATGAATCACTAACGGATTGGTTGTCTGGCTGTTTTTGATTTATAACTGACAGCTGCCCGGTGTCCTAAAATCTTTCTCTTTCCATTGATGGATTTCAGTTGTTTATATTTTATTTTTCTTCCAAATTTCCACAGTTCAATAGAAAGACGATTAAGACATTTGGAATGTCATTTTTTTCCCATTTCATTGCAACCCACATAGATGGAAACGTATTCCAGTGGAGATTTCCAGTAATTTTCTTGACCATGAACACTGTTGTCCACGAACCACGTCACTGCCCCACATATTGTGTTGAAACATACGAATGTTGAAATATACCCTGCCAACATACGGAGGTTTTGCAGGGATTAAAATACCATTTGTATATGACCTTTAACTGGGCAGAAGCTTTAAAAACAACAACATGGGAATGCTTTGAAAAGAGTGTTGGGTCACCTTTGTCGCTCTGCCCCCAACCTCAGGGCGGAGGTTTGCAGCAGAGTGGCTGCTCCATTGCAGGCGCCTGAGGGAGCGATCCTCTCATCTGTATTGTAGGAAAAGAAGTCCTATGTATGCTCTTGGTAGGGACGAATTTGAGCTTGTACTGAGCCAATGTAGTGTCGCGGTCAGAGTATTGGATTAAGACTCCAGATCCCTGCCTGTGTTGTGTTGTGTCATTACAGTCGTGACCGACTCTCCGGGTCCCCATGTCCATATGGAGTTTTCCTGGGAGGAATACTGGAGTGGTTTCCCAGTTCCTACTCTAGGCACCTATAGCACCTGGTATTCCCTGGTGGTCTCCCATCCAAGTACTAACCAACCCTGCTTAGCTTCCGAAATCAGGCGAGATCAGATGTGCTTAGGGCATCTAGGCAGCTCAGATCCCTGCTTAAAGTAAAGCAAAGTGTTCTGCTTCTATACTGCCCCATAGTGCTTAAAGCACACTCTGGTGATTTATAATTTATTGATGCAGGCAACACATTGCCCCCCCCACCCCTCCAGCAAGCTGGCTATTCATTTTACTGACCTCGGAAGGATGGAAGGCTGAGTGAACCTTGAGCCTGCTACCTGGGATTGAACCCCCAGGACTCAGGCATGTCCAAACTTCAGCCCTCCCGATGTTTTGGACCACAACTCCCAGAATTCTGAGCTTAGATTGCCAATGACAAAGGACTGTGGAAGTTGTGGTCCAAAACATCTGGAGGGCCAAAGGTTGGACATGCCTGCCCCAGGTCATGAGCACAGTTATAGCTGCAAGTCCAACAGTTGAGCCTGGTGGCGCAGTGGTTAAATGCCTGTACTGCAAGTAAAAGTGCTCATGACCTGCGTGCGGTTCAATCCCAGGTAGCAGGCTCATGGTTGACTCAGCCTTCCATCCTTCCGAGGTTGGTAAAATGAGTATCCAGCTTGCTGAGAGGGGGTGGGCAATGTGTAGCCTGCATACTGTAATTAAAAACTGTTAACCACCCAGAGACTACTTGAAGTGGTATGTGGCAGTATATAAGCAGATCACTTTGCTTTGCTTTGAAGCACTGCTTAGCTGTGGAAACCTCGCGGGGAGGCTTCATCAGTAGACCACCACTCTTTATCCTGTTATTTCACAGACCCTGTTAGGGTTGCCAAACATTGGAAGTAACCTGACAGCACCTGATAAATAACGCAACTCGAACTGGGCAAGGCCAGCAGCCCCATGTGGCTTCACCAGATGAGTTTATACTGGTTGGAGAATCAGCTGTTCCTTTGCCCTTTCAAAAGGGAAGAGGGTGTGGCATGTAAAGAGACGAGAGAGCCTGACATGTCTTACAGTTTTGGGGGGGAGGAGATTTTCTGAAACTCCCCCTACTAGCATGGGCCAGGGTTTCTGGGAGCTGTGGTCCTCCTTTGCAAGTCTTGGGTGCAAACAGATTCCACCCAACAGGGCGACTTCCAGGTTCCTTGGAGTACACCTCCCATCTTGTGGTGGGATGAGGGGGGGATTGTAGTATAACACATCCTAAGGAGTGAGTTTTGGGAATGGTGACAGTCCTGGACCCCCCCACACATAGACTCATAGAATCATAGAGTTGGAACAGACCTCAAGGGCCATCCAGTCCAACCCCCTGCCAGGCAGGAACCCCATCACAATATTTGCAACAGATGGCTATCCAGCCTCTGCTTAGAAACCTCTAAAGAAGGAGACTCCACCACCCTCCTTTGTGGCAGCATATGCCACTGCCGGACAGCTCTAACCATCATGAAGTTCTTCCTCCTGATGTTCAAATGGAATCTCTTTTCCTGTAGTTTGAGACCATTGCCCCACATTCTAGTCTCTGGAGACATGGAAAACAAACCTGTTCCCTCTTCAATATGACGTCCTTTCAAATATTTAAACATAGCTATCATATCCCCTCTCAGTCTTTTTTTTTTTGATAGGCTAAACATTCCCAGTTCACTAAGCGGTTCCTCATAAGACATTTCCTCCAGACCCTCAACCATCCTGGTCGCCCTCCTCTGTACCCCCTCGAGGTTGTTGACATCCTTTTTAAATTGAGGCGCACAGAACTGGACACAGGACTCCAGGTGGGGTCTGACCAGAGCAGAATAGAGTGGTACTTGAAGAAAGGATGCCAACAAACTGGAGCAAGTTCAGAGGAGGGCAACAAGGATAATCAGAGGATTGGAAACCCAAGCTCTAGGAGGAAAGACTGGAAGAATGGGGCATGTTCAGCCTACAGAACAGGAGACTGCAGGGAGAGAAGAGCGCCGTTTTCAGGAATACTGTACTTGAAGAAGGGTCCTACAGAAGGGGGCCAGGATCTGTTCTCAGTCACCCCAGAGTGCAGGACATGCCACCAGGGGGCTCAAGCTACAGGAAAACAGGTTTAGTCTCGGTATCAGAAAAAAAACTTCTTAACTGTTAGAGCAGTACAACAACGGAACCAGTCACCTTGGGAGGTGGTGGGCGCTCCAGCACTGGAGGCCTTGGAGAGAGGACTGGACCACCATCGGTCTGATCTGCTTTGGGTTCTCTTCCTACCTTGAGGAAGGGGGTTGGACCCGGTGGTCTTATAACCCCTTTCCAATTATGTGATTCTGTGGAATTCCCTTCCCTGACTCGAGATGCGCAGAAGGAGAGTACCTTCTGCACCCTGAGAATAACTAGGCCCAAAGACATGGTTTGCAAAAAGCACAGTGAAATAGATAGATGGATACTTTATTGTCATTGTACATTGTACAACGAAATTGAATACTATCCCTGGAGCAATTAAAAAGATAAAAAAACATTTAAAAGGTAAAGAGAATTAAAAGCACTCCTACATATCTATCACAACCATCACAACTCCCAAAGGTCACCCTATTTGGTCACAGCATTTAAGATGTTTATGGCTCTTGGATAGAAACAGTTTTTTAATCTGTTTGTAAGAATCATAGAATCATAGAGTTGGAAGAGACTTCAAGGGCCATCCAGTCCGAACCCCCCTGCCATGCAGAAACCCCCATCACAGTATTTCCGATGTTCTTGCTTTTTGTTGCTCTGTATCTCTTGCCTGAAGGCAGTAGTACAAACAGACTATGTCCAGGATGAGATAAATCCCATAAGATGTTATTTGCCTTTTTAATTGCATAAAGCAAGTGACCCAAACCGATCAAGGGACTGGAGCAGCTCCAGTGGTCTGTCTGTCTGTCTGTCTGTCTGTCTGTCTGTCTGTCTTTCTTTGTTTGTTTGTTTGTTTGTTTGTTTCATGCTTTCTCTCTTCTTCACATACTGGAGAATCATCTGCTAATGGGGTTCAAAACAGACTTTTAAAAACGGGGCTCCTTCACACAGAACAGAATTGTGGGGTTCACCGTCACAGTATTGAGGGAAGCCAACCAACCTGCCTAGCTTGGGGGCGGGGGTGGGGAAGGAGCTGAAATGAAATTTGAGCAGTCAGTGTCGTCAGTAGGAACAAGTCAGAGACGCTATTGCCACTGCTGGTAGAGGGGCCCGATATAATTTGCTTATTGTGTAGTTTTCCCATTCTTTCCCCATGTAGACTCACAACCCTTAAAAGTTGGCCAGGCTAAGGGAGCGAGAGAGATTGACCTCAAGTGGTCTTGCCAAGGCCTTGGGTCCAAGCTCTCTTGAGGACCACGTCTCCCTTTATGAGCCTTCTCTGGTGTTAAGATCATCAGGAGGGGCCCTTTTCGCAGGTGCACCAGTAGCGGACATGGGCCTTCTCAGTGGGTGCTCTCAGACTCTGGAACTCCCTCCCACTGGAGGCCTGCCTGGCCTCCTGCAAGCAGGCGAAGAGCCTTCTCTTCAGGCAAGCTTTCCCTCTGCCTAACTGAATTTCTTGAACACATTGCTGTGTCTTACTGCTTAGCATGGGTTTGTGTATACAAACACACACACACAGACACACACACACACAGAGAGAGAGAGAGAGAGAGAGAGAGTGGTACCTTGTATAAAGGAATTAATTCATTCCAAATGAAATCATGTTAAGCAAATTTTCCTTTATACGAATTTCCCATAAGAATGCATTGAAAACTGAGTAATCCCTAATCGCGACCATTTTTATGTTGTACAAATTTTCCCCATAGGCAATTCTGTTTAGCAAACTTCCCCTATCTCCAGAATTTTTTATGTTGTACAAATTTTATGTTATACAAACCATTTGTTATACAAGGGTCCACTGTACTAGGATTTAATGTCTGGGTATTTCCCATTTGAACTATGCCACGCAGCTCGTGTCGGCTGACTGAATTCAGTGGGCTTTTGGTGAGTCAACATCTCTCTTAAAGTTCCATTTAACCCAGTGAGTATGCTTTAGGTGTGACTTTATTCCTGGGGTTCAGAGCGTTTCTGTGAACAACAAAATCATACGGGTTGTATGGTAAAAGAAAAAAACAGAAAAATATTTCACTTGCATCACCAGTATTTGCCATTAGAGGGGGGGCAGAGACTGAACATGCTAATCTCCAGCAACAAGAATTCAAATAGCATGGCCTCTGTCTCTCTCTAGTGGCCTGTTCTGGTAACACATGTGAAAAAAAATCTGATTTTTTTTTCCTCTTAAATTTTTCAAATACAGTGGACCCTTGTATAACAAACAGCTTGTATAACATAAAATTTGTACAACATAAGAAATTCCGGAGATAGGGGAAATTTGCTTAACATAATCGCCTATGGGGAGAATCCATACAACATAAAAATGGGATCACTCCATTTTCAATGCATTCCTATGGGAATTTGCATTAAGGAAAATTTGCTTAACATAATTTCATTTGGAACGAATTAATTCCTTTATACAAGGTACCACTGTATGTTCAGATGGTGGATGCGAAGCTAACAATATTGATCCCACGGATATGAGGAGCCTGATGGCAGATGCATTCTGAAATCGAGCCCTGAGGGCAGGAAGGTGGGCTGGCAAGAAGGAGGGTTGCAGGAGTGAAAATGAGGTGGCCAGAATGTGGTCAAAATTATTCTCTCTCTCTTTCTCTCTCTCTCTCTCTTCAGGTGAGGAAAGCATCTCGGTCAAGCTGGAAAACGCTCAGCAGGGAGAGGCCGGCGTGGCAGCGTCAACAGAGCCGAACCCGTGGAACCTGCCTTTGACGGTCACCCTTTACGGGCAAAGACGCGAGCCCAGCCAGGAGCTTGAGAGGATGCGCCCGGAGGATGATGGAGGATCCAGCAAATTCTCTGAGGACCTTTCCGTTGCCGTGGGAGAAAGTGCCCCGATGTGGGACTCGAGGCCTAAAAAACTTGTGGTCTCTAAATACGGTAGAAAATGCAACTACAGGTTAGGCCTTGTTATGAAACATCCTATGGAGGACCATTACGGACGTCCCATGCCTGGCGAAAGCATCCAGGACAAAAACTCCCTTTTTATACCCCAGAGAATCCAGCCTGGGAAGAAAGCGCACGGCGGTTCCGAGTGCGGGAGAGGCTTCGAGCCGAGACCCAAACTGGTCCGATGCCAGAAAGTTCCTAGCGGGGGGAATCCCTACGAGTGCCTGGAGTGTGGGAAGAGCTTCATCTCTCGAGGGACCTTGATGGTGCATCAGATTATCCACACCGGAGAGAAGCCGTTCGGATGCCCTCAGTGCGGGAAATGCTTCAACCAGAGAACCAACTTGCTCAGGCACCAGAGGATACACACCGGGGAGAAAGTCCACGAATGCCCCAAGTGTGGGAAGAAATTCTACCGGAAAGACAAGCTCATCCTGCACCAAAGAGTTCACACGGGGGAAAAACCGTATGAGTGCCTCCAGTGTCGCAAGAGCTTTACTGCGAAAGAGAAGTTGTTGAAGCATCAGAGGACTCACCTTGGATATTAACTCGCGTTGGTGCTTGCTGTTTAACCAAATTCCATCTCGCTATCCGCAGTCGACTCCCACTTTGGGGTGGTGGTGGGGTGGATGACCCGTATCAATATCATAGGAGGACGTGGGATCCCATGAATGCCCAACACTTCCCTTTTGTTCATAAATTATTGTTGTTGCTAGCACAGGATCGGCCTACAGAAGGCAGTGCCTCGCCATTAGGAGAGTTAGTATTGAGAGTTAAGCGGATTAGAAAATAATATCTCTGTTCGACCGAGGAAGCATTTTAAAAGTCTCCCTAACCACCCCAGAAGCAAGCTACTGCTTCAGAGCAGTGGGGACCCCTTGGGGGGATCGAACAACCATTTCACAGGGGGCGCCATGAGCCAGTCAAGAAAAAAAGGCACCAACGGCTTGGGTCTGGAGGAGGGGGAGGGGGGGAAGAGTGAATTATAGCTTGATAGGTTGGAGGGGATGTCAGTCAATGGCACCAGAGTGGGAGACCTTGCCACAGCCCTCCTGTTTTAAATTGCCCCGCTCGGCTGCACCCAGCACCCCGACCATCTGGGTGACGGGTGGGGGGGAGTGGGGGACCTTGCCGTAGCCCTCCCACTTTGAATGCCCCACTCACTAGCCAGCATGCTGATCATCTGGGCGGTAGTTGGGGGGAGTGGGAGAAGCAACATCGCCCACTGCTTTGAACTGCCTCAGCAACAGAAGCAGCTGCGGAGGTTGGCTTGCTCGCAAAGCAGGGGGTAGGTGGGGGGGGTTGCAATTGGTCCCGGGAGCTGGATTCAGGACCTTGGGGGGCCACATCCGGCCCCGGGGCCTTAGGTTGAGGACCCCTGATGTACAGTATATCACAAGTTCTCTCCAGGCTATTGAAGGCAAGGAGAGGAAGTTTTTTGTTTGTTAGTTTTTAAATAAGCCAAGCAGCTCCTTCTGGGTTAGAAATCTGTCACGTTCTCAGGATTTAATTTCCATGCCTGCATCCGGGCATTCATCTCCCGAGCCAAACTTGGCCACTCTGGGTTTTTTTCTGCTGCTTAAAGCTAGGTATTCATGCACTGTGCTTCTGTTACACTGCAAATAGCTAGGTGTGCTGATAACCAGTATTTAAAGTTCGAGGAAATACAAAATCAGTAATAAAATGTCCTATATCTTGTCTCTGCTCCCTTCAGCACAGAAGGGGGGGGGGAAGTTGAGTATGATCAGTAGAAAAGCAACACATTCAGTTCCTCAGATGTTGCTGGCTATTACACATTCCCTGTACTGAGCCTCATGGCGCAGTGGTTCAATTCCTGTCCTGCAGGTAAAACTGTGCCCACGACCTGGGGTTCAATCCCAGGTAGCAGGCTCAAGGTTCACTCAGCCTTCCAGCCTTCCGAGGTCGGTAAAATGAGTACCCAGCTTGCTGGGGGGGGGCAATGTGTAGCCTGCACACTGTAATTAAAACTGTAAACCGCCCAGAGACTACTTAAAGTGGTATGGGGCGGTATATAAGCAGAACACTTTGCTTTTGCTTTGCTTTACTTCTGTGGAAGGCCCCACTGTGTTACAATGTGGTGTCTGCCTGAGTTTTAAGTGACCTGGAAAAAGAACAAGTTTTGTTGAAGCCCGCTCTGCCCCTGGTCGGGTCCCTCCTGGACTAGGATGTAGCTGTAACAAGGCGTGGCCTTCCAGACTTGATGGGGCTGCTGATGCCATCCATCATCTTTCCCCATTAGGCATGCTGGCTAAAGCTGAGGGGGCATAGAATTCCCCTCCTGTCTGGGAGATGATACACTACCCTACCCCTGGGCTAGGAAACAGAGATAGGAAAATTGTGATTTCCACGTTGTCATGTTGTGTTTGAAGGCTCTCTGTAAGCGACTCCCTTTAACTACATTGGCCAAAGTCCCCGTTGCTGAGCACAGTAGAGTTAGGCCCATTGGAATCAATGGGGATTTGTGGCATGTCCCATTGATTGAAATGGGCCCGTTCAAACGACCACTAACGTGAGCATGGAAATCCACAACTAAGGGACCAAATGGGAAAGGAATTTTAATTTATCATTTCCCCCCCTTTTTGAGGCGTTGAGCGGGGCTGCTCACACTTTTCTGTGTCAACTGTGTTGGCGGCCAGACGCTAATAAACCTTTCTTGCTTCGTTAATAAAGCCGGATGCCTGATGGGGACTACTCGCACCATGTCTTTATGTTGTCTTTGGGAAGGCACTCGAAAAGGTGTGACCCCTTTTGCCAATAAGGGACATGCCTTCGTCCCAGTAAGGGACAGGAAGTCCCTTAAAACGCTGATCCACACACTTATGCTCTGGAAAATAGATGATTGCCGTGCTCTCTACATGGGGCGGCCCTTGAAGGTGGTTCAGATGCTGCTGCCAGGTCGATCTCTGGAATATCTCAAACCTGACCATTTGCCTCCTAGCTTGGCTGCACTGCCTGTTAAGCATCCAGGGCCAAGGGCCAGGTGCCTCTTAAGGGCCTTAATGCAGGTGTGTCCAAACTCCGGCCCTCCTGATGGTTCGGACCACAGCTCCCAGAATTCTAAGCTTAGATTGCCAGTGACAAAAGACTGTGGGAGTTGCAGTCCAAAACATCTGGAGAGCTGAAGTTTGGACATGCCTGCCTTAATGATTTGGCGCCTTATGGCCTGTCTGAGCGTCTCTCTCTCTCTCTCTCTCAAAACATCTACTCATCTCACCCATACACCTCATACTTGGACACTTCGGGCAGCCACCCCCAGGGAGGCCCAGAAATCTGTCACCCGAAACGGGGCCTTCTCTGTGGTGGCCCCATCGCTTTGGAATTCCCTCCCATCAGAGGTCCGACTGGCTCCGTCCCTCCTTGGTTTCAGGAGGCAACTTAAGGCCTTGTTGCTTTCACGAGCCTTTTTGTAGCCTGCCCCAGATTTAGTACTGTAATCTTTAATGACTTCTCTCTGAGTGGCTGCCTGTTACTTTATTGTCTTTAATTGCTGGCACATTTTCAGATACAGTGGTCCCCCGCCCTTTCGTGGTTCATATACTGCGGTCCCGCTATATTGCGGGACCGTAGTATATGACAACCCCCCCTGGGGTAGGGGGCAAAGGTAATTTCTGGCCTCCCATACTTACCCCAGGACTGGCGCTGCCCCGAACGGGCCTGCGAGGGCAGCACCAGGCTGGGGGTAAGTAAAAGAGCCCCCAGTTAGGCCCCCCAGGCCCCACCCAACCTGCATCCGCATATCGCGGATTTCCAATTATTGTGGGTCGGGTCGGGTCCCTAACGCCCACAATAGGCGGGGGGGGGGTCACTGTATCATACTTATTATCATGATGATGTTGCTTTGTTATCTGTCCTGA
>JAHTLZ010000147.1:207363-221985 GCA_023846285.1 Phrynocephalus versicolor
GTATCATACTTATTATCATGATGATGTTGCTTTGTTATCTGTCCTGAGGTCTGGCTCTCCTGCTAGTTCCTACCGTATTTCCCCGAAAGAAAGACAGTGTCTTATATTAATTTTTGCTCCCAAAGATGCGCTAGGTCTTATTTTCAGGGGATGTCTTATTTTTTCCATGAAGAAAAATACGGTACACATTTATTGTTATCTTATTATGGGGAGGCCTTATTTTCGGGGGATGCCTTATATTTCAGTGTGGGGCAAAACTGTAAGTAGGTCTTATTTTCAGGGGATGTCTTATTTTTTGTGGAAACACAGTATCTTCTTAGTCCAGAATTTAGTGCAACAGAGTTTTTGTCAGATGGAACAGTAAGTATTGAGACATTTGTACATGCATGTGTCTACAAGGAGTTATCTGTTGCTATCCTGTTTTTGACATGTTTTGGAACAGTTAACAACAATAAAAACTCCCGCTACATACAACCAAGCAGCTGAACAGGAGCTTTCAGATAAAAATAGGGAAGTGCAGCAGATAAAAAATGGGAGGGGGAAGGGCTGATTCAAGACCAGTGGTTTCTAACCTTGAGTCCCTGTGTTCTTGGGACTACAATTCCCAGAAATCCTGGCCAGCACAGCTAGTGGTCAAGGCTTCTGGGAGTGGTAGTCCAAGAATATCTGGAGACCCACAGTTGGGAATCACTGGTCTAAACCAACCTTTCTCAGCGGGGGCCATATTGACCTCAAGGGGGCTCTGGCAGAAGGGGGGGGTCACAGACTAGAAACAATTATTCACATGCCCCCTTCGAAGCTTCCTTTTGTGACTTGTACTGTCCTGATTCTGCCCGCCTTTCTTTCATGCACTGATGATGGTTGTGCCCAAAAAAACTTGGGAACTGCTGTTTCTAGATTATGGAATTCCCTTACTGGGGAGGCTTGCCTGTCTGTCTCTGCTGTCCGAAAATAGCTATTTGCTAGATGGGCTATATAAAACCTCAATCAATCAATCAATCAGTGTTACAGGGTTTTGACAGGTATATGTGCTAGCTTTCTTTTTGTTAACTGATGTCCTTTCAACATTGCTTTTAACGCCGGACTAGATGGGCCTTTGGCTTGATCCAGCATGGCTCTTCTTATGAAAGTGTTTCAGTGTTATGCATAATCCCATGATACAGTACATTACTTCATTTATCTGCTGCTGCTAATTCCATTGTTTCATTGTTCTGCTGTGATGACTTACTGTGCTTATTTGTACACCCCCCACCTTTTGATTATTCCCATTGTGAGCTTCCTTGAGTCCCTGTTTGGGGAGGAAGGCAGAATATAATTCAAATAAATATACATAAATCTCAAGGAACCTTTCTCGTGGTGCCACATATTCCAGAATTGTATCCTTTAGTAGTTTGGAGCAGGGCCTTTAGGGCGTTGGCCCCTTGCTCTGTGGACGTCGCTCAGAAATCCGATATGCTTCAACATGTTGTGATTTCAAGCCTGTGTGGAAAGCATAAACCATCTACAGTGGTACCTTGTATAAAGGAATTAATTTGTTCCAAATGAAATTATGTTAAGCACATTTTCCTTTATAGAAATTCCCATAGGAATGCATTGAAAACGGAGTGATCCCATTTTTATGTTGTACGGATTCTCCCCATAGACAATTATGTTAAGCAAATTTCCCCTATCTCTGGAATTTTTATGTTGTACAAATTTTATGTTATACAAGCGGTTTGTTATACAAGGGTCCACTGTATTTCCCTTCTCACATGCGAGTCTGCAGTTAGAGAGATTTTGCCCCTCCCCCTCAGCTTTGGACTCTTTATTCCCCTTTCTTCATCAGGCAGCTCCCTTCTATTCCCTCATTTTGCTTCCTTTGAGTTGACATTCAGAAATGTGTTTCTATAAAACAATATTACAACAGGACTCTCATATCTGCACAACTGGAACCTGCTGATTCCATTATCCCAGTGGTTCCCAACCTGGGGGTCGGGACCCCTTTGGGGGGTCAAACGACCATTTCACAGGGGTTGCCATGAGCCAGTGAAGAAAAAGGCACAAACGGCTTGGGTCTCGAGGGGGGAGAGTGAGTTACAACTTGATAGGTTGGAGGGGATGTCAGTCAATAGCACCGGAGGCTGTGATAGGCTGAGGGTGCCTGTAGGCCCCTGCAGCAGTGGCCTGCCAAAGGGGGCTTGTGGCCTCTTCCAAGCAGGGCAAGGGGGTCACCACAACAGGAGGAACTGCATTAAAGGGTTGCAGCATTAGGAAGATTGGGAACCACTGCATTATCCAGTCGGAAACTATTAAAAGAAAAATTCTAGAAATACGGATTTCTAAAAATAGAGTATGGGGTTCGCTGTAATCTGCATTTTTCGGAATCCACAGGGAGCTTAGACTCTATCGCCTGCAGATACTGTACGGTACAGATCCTACTATCATCATCATCATCATCTTTGAACTACAGTACTGAAAAGGACCCTATGGATCATCCAATTTCAGACATTATCAAAGAAGCCCAGTGGGGAATCAAGCTCCTTACCTCTGGCTCCACAGGTGGAGGCCTAAACCACTGAGGTCTCCTGCAATTGCTTTCTTGTGATTTTTATTTATTTATTTATTTATTGTGGCGCTTATATACCGCCCGTCTTCCTGGAGGGGGAACTCCGGGCGGTTTACAGCATATCAAAAGAACAACAATTACATGAACTAATAAAATAAACAAACAAAACAACAATTGCAAGAAATGCAAGAAATGCAGATGGCGGGGGGGGGGGGGACTCAACCAAAAGCCTCCCGGAAGAGGAGAGTTTTCAAAGCCTTCCGGAAGGCTGGCAGGGACTCTGCTAGGCGCACTTCTGCTGGGAGATGATTCCACATGGTCGGGCCAGCCACAGAGAAGGCTCGGGAACGAGTGGAAGTTCTCCGAGCCTCCCTGGGCGTGGCCACGCGCAGCATGTGCGCCCGCGACAACCTAGTTGGACGGGCCGAAGTTGACCGCTGGTTGATCCGCTCTGTCAGGTAGCCAGAGTACTATTCCCCCATACAATCAGAGTACTATTCCCCCATACAATCAGAGTGAATGTTTTAATTATTTTGCTGAGGGGAAATCACATTACAGTACATACATCCATTTGGGCCAGTATGTTAATATGTCACATGTTAAGCTCCAAAAAAATAAGCTATTGTTGATCTTTTCTCATTCTGGCATTATTGATTACAGTATTTCTTAAAATTATATACCACTCCATTAATACAATGCACTATTCTGGGCAGTGTACAACAGTAGTAAATAAAACAAATCTAGTACTAATGAGCTCCTAATGCACGACTAAGAAGCTGAAAATGAACAGATACAGTAGGACCCCGGTATCTGCTGGGGACTGGTTCCAGGCCTTCCCGTGGATAATGAAAACCATGTATAAGAGAGAAACCCTCCCAAAAAAACTTCTGCTTTGTGATAGTAGCTTGCTTTATCACTTCTGTTTTGTAACAGTAGCTTGCTTTACAGCTGCTGTTTGTGACAGTAACTTGCTTTGCAGCTGCTGAATTATTTAACCCCCCCTGCCAACTGTGGATAACTGAATCAGTGGATACAGGGGTCCTACTGTACTGACAAACATGTGGTGCCAGTGACAGGTTCTCATGTGCTAGCAGGACTTGGAGGTATAAATTTACATAGGGTCAGCTCAGAAGGCTGACATAACAAGATTTTAGAAGCTGTAACATCTCAGTAGGTTCCACTAAGGATTCTCACAGTGCAAAATTTACAGCGTAAACTGACTCATCTGGCAAGAGGTCAGGAAAACACGCAACCAGCTGAACCAAAGTCCAATTTTATTGACATGCAATGAGGAATCAGATGGGGTATTCTTTTAATGGCAGAGGAAGACCCCAGACATACAATGTAAGAGTTTTATACAAAAAAGTCATAAAGGCATGGAACCTCATTGGATAATATTTACTTATTATTGGCTGAAAATGTGAGGGAGGCAAACTCATTGGTTCTCCTATAGAGATGGGGCATCTCTACTTCCCTTGATGCCTTCCCTTCCAGGAGGTGCCTTAGTGTCTGGTAAAAAATCCTTATCTTATTGATATGTATATCTTACCAGGCCCAGCCTTCCTCTCTGGCCTCAAAGGCTATGGCTCCCCTGCTGGGCTTTTATGTTCTGACTATCTGAGCCTTTGGCCCTGGGGCTATATTCCTAAGAGGGGCATCAGAAGAGTGAATTATGGCTGCTTGACTACTTGACCAATTCTAAAGTCATGTTGGGCGGTGCTCATCTCCATATTCAAGCCGAAGAGCCAGTGTTGTGCAAGTCCAAGGCGGTGTGGCCAGCATGGCTGCAAGGAAACACTGTTTTACCTTCCTACTTTTTTTTTACAGCAGTGCCTATCTACTTGCATTTACAGTACTGTACTTGCTTCCAAACTGCTAGGTTGGCAGGAGCTGGGGTTAACAGCGGGAGCTCCCTCAGCTGTGTGGCACCCGGGATTTGAACCGCTGAGCTGCCGACTTTGTAACTGACTCCTTTCAGTGTTTTAATCTAGCCCACTGAGCCACCATGCCCCATGGTACCTTTATAGGACACTGATAAAATAAATAAAAAATCATTGCAAGCTTTTGAGGGCAATACCCTCTTTATCAAAGCCTGTACAGTACCACAAAGTTCAAACATGGCAAAATATGTCATTTGCCAGGAGATCAGTTTTCGATAGAAAGTTCTTGGCAAGATGGTTTTAACTGGGCTCAGCAGGCTAGAGCTGAACCTGTCAGCTGCCAAGTCAGCAGCTCGGGGGTTCGAATCCCAGGTGCCACTCAGAGGAGTGAAAGCATGTAAATGCAAGTAGATAAATAGGTACTGCCATACAAAGCAGGAAGGTAAGCTTGTTTCCTTGCAGCCATGCCGGCCACATGGCCACAGACTTGCACAGCACTGGTTCTTCAGCATAGAAACACAGATGAGCACCGACCCCCAGAGTCGGACACAACTACCAGCAAGTGGGGTGTGTGTGTTACCTTTACCTTCTAAGATGAGACAGGAAGCAGGGCTGTTGTAAAAGCTGCGCCCGAAGTACAGGAAGCAGTGGTCCTCAACATGTGGATCCCAAAATGTTCCTGGACTGCACCTCCCAGAAACCCCTTCCGGCACAATGAGTGATGGAGACTTCTGGGAGTTGCAGCCCAGGAACATCTGGAGACCCACAGGTTGAGAACCACTGCTTTGGATGCAGCTTTAACAACAGCCCATCCCAGCTCTCCAAACAAAGGGACATAGGTCATGGCCACCCCTCCTTACTCCTTTTTCCTTGCATAGAATCATAGAATCATAGAGTTGGAAGAGACCTCAAGGGCCATCCAGTCCAACCTCCTGCCATGCAGGAACCTCCATCACAGTATTTCCGACAGGTGGCCATCCAGCCTCTGCTTAAAAAACTCCAAAGAAGGAGACTCCACCACCCTCCATGGCAGCATATTCCACTGCCAAACAGCTCTAACCCTCCTGAAGTTCTTCCTAATGTTCAAATGGAATCTCTTTTTCCTGTTGGCTGTTCCAGATATAAAATCCCTGTTTGGCAGGTGGGGGTTGATGCAGAAAGTCCATGTGCTCCACTTGGCGATCAGGGTAAATTTTAGTAAAAAATGATAATAATAATAATCGTAAAATTTAGCCAATTGGGGCCAAATCAAAGAAAAGGGGTATTACCTAGAGTGGTTGCAGTCACCGTGAGACCCTGATGGTGGAAGATCTCAATCTAAACGGTTGGGGAGCGTTCAAAAATGCACTGCCTTTTAATAGCTGCTTGGAGGAATTGTGAACAGAAAAAGGAGTAGGCGGTCTGGATGTAAGAACAAAGAAACAAACCCAGAATCCGAAAACGAGTCAGGTTCCCCCCACCCCCTCGATCGATCGGGAACCGGAAATGGAAGGGCCTGTGAGTCTCTCCCCCCCCCCTTATTTCCCCTTCCCTCTTTGGTCTTCCCGCCACCCCTGTTAATTGTTTTGTCGGGACAATCCATCCCATATATAGAGAGAGAGAGTTTTCCTGGAATTTGAGTCATGGCAACTGGACTTCTTGTCTGTGAGAGATCGAAACGTTTCGATCTCTCAAGAAAACCAGTCTTGAGAGACTGAGAATCTTCACAGACATTCCGTGGAATTCAATGGAATTTATTGCAATGGAGTTCAGTGGGGCTTTGCCTATTCCCACCCACCCCCGCCTCAAGGGGAAAGCTTGGTCTTCTTTTACCATGTCTCTGAACCTCTGAACCTCTGGGACCTGCTTTGAAGAAGGGTGATTTACACTGGAAAGCTTGCAAAAAGCAAAGTGGTCTGCTTAATATACCGCCCCATACCACTTCAAGTAGTCTCTGGGCGGCTTACAGTTTTAATTACAGTATGCAAGCTACGCATTGCAATGTTCCTTTTTTATTTTTAATAGTGGCCTTCATAAAGGTCTCGCCTGGAACCTATTTTTGCTATTGTGTTTTGTGATGGCCTCGCGCGGCTCAACCCCTTTTTTTCCCTTATAAATGCTGGGGATTGAGGTGGGGGGGAGGAGAGAAGAAGGGGTTAACTCCGGATTCCAGAAGGAGCTTGGGGGGGGATTTGAATAGGGAAGTGGGGCAAAGCTTTTCCCCTCCCATTCGCCCGCCTCTCCCTCTGCTTCCTTTGGGGCGGGGGGGGGGCGGGGGGAGAGCCGTGCATTTATTTGAATGGGCGAGCTTGCAGGGGCCGGATCGGGGAGAGCAGAGACGTAGCCGCCGGAATAGAATTAAAAACATCAGAATTTAAAAGGTGAAAAATGGCCATCGTTTTTGCATGGGGTGCTCATCGACTTAATCATGCCTGGCTGGGGGCGGGCAAGGGTGCCAACTTTGCAAAGGGGGGGGGGAGGCTGCCTTGGCCTATATCTAGGTTTGGGGGTGCGTGGGGGAGTCTCCCCAAGGAGCAGGATTTTTCTCCGATTTCTCCATGGAGAAATGGGTGGCGAAAAAGTTCATTTCCAGTTTTTCCAACCGTGGGGGTCTGGCTTCCGGGTGAAATCGGGTGGTGCAGCAGTGAATGTTTGAAGCTTTCACTGAATAATGGACTACTGTTATGTGTCTTTTTAATGAATCTGTAGGTTCACATAGACTTCGTGTTTATAACTACTTACAACCTTGTAGCTTTAATGTCATGTTGTCTATGAATGCTGTAAGATGTCCCTCAATTCCTTGTTCTCAATACTGGAACATGTCTTAATTGTACAGTGGACCCTTGTATAACATAAAATCTGTACAACATAAAATATTCTGTAGATAGGGAAAATTTGCTTAACAGAATCGCCCATGGGGTAAATCCGTACAACAAAAAACGGGATTACTCCATTTTCAATGCATTCCTATGGGAAATTTGTATAAAGGAATATTTGCTTAACATAATTTCATTTGGAACGAATTAATTCCTTTATACAAGGTACCACTGTATTGGACTGTATATTATCCCTCATTACTGTAAGCCGCCTTGGGTTGTTTTCCAAGGAGACAGGCAGGGTGAAAATACTCTAAAATAAATAATAAAAATAAATAAATAGGCAGCAGTTTCCTCTGTAGATCTCCACCTGTGTGTAGTTCTCTTCCTGGTCTAGAAAGAGAGAGAGAGAGATCCACCCCCTTGTCATTTAATTTTATTTTCTATTGTTTTTATGGGTCAGCAAGAGGCGAGCATCCTTCTGGGTCAATCCAAGGGGTGGCTGATGGCGACCCTGACGGGCTTTTTGAGGGAGGTGAGATGTTACTGGAGTGGACTGATCTTGTCTCCCAGGGCCTAGTGGGGATTTGAACCCAGTTATCCTTGTAGTTTAACTAAGCCCGAGAGTCTGCCCTTTGCACTGCACTTCTTAGAAAATCTACACTCTACACGGCACAAATAACAGGGAATATTGCTAATAGTGCGTTGTAGGCCGCTTTCTCATTGTGGAGAGTTCAGCGCCTGATACCCCTAAAAACAACAGAAAATACAATTAAATTCAAAATTACATTTAAATTAAATGTATTTTGTTTGTGTTTGTCAACCACCCAGATTAGCTTTCTGCTAGATGGTATATAAATAAAATAAATAAAATAATAAATAATGAGTATTTTCATCATCAGTGTGAAGATACCCAGTGTGATACAATGGATAGAGACTAGAACTCAGGAGGCCTGGCTGGAATATCTCACCCACCCACCACTAAACTCCATCAAGGTAGTTATAAGTCGGTTCCAGCACACAAGAACAGCAGCAACAAGAAGTGGAAGTTGGCCCTGATACTATAGAAACACAAATGCAGTAGGACCCCCGTATCCACTGATTCATTATCCACTGATTCGGTTATCCACGGTTGGTGGGGTGAATTAAATAAATAATTCAGCAGCCGCAAAGCAAGCTACTGTCACAGAACAGCAACCACAAGGCAAGCTACTGCCACAAAACAGAAGTTTTGGTGTTCTCTCTTATCCATGGTTTTCATTATCCATGGGAAGGCCTGGAACCAATCCCGAGCAGATACCAGGGTCCTACTGTAATCTTATCTCAGACCAACTTATTTGTTCCATCTGGACTAATATTGTTAGCTCTGGACTCAAACCTTGTTGAGATTTTAAGCGGGAGTGTTTTTTGCTTTGACTGAAGATGTCTTTTGGGCTGCCCTCCAGGTACGCACCAGACTCTTGACCCTGCTTAGCTTCCAAATTCTCTGCTCTCACAATGGTGTGATATTTTCCAAGCAGGTCCGATGTCATGGGCTATGTAGTCTGTTCATACCTGCATCATTCCTGCTGTCCTCGGGTTGAGTGCGGGACAGGTGCTGTCCAACGTTGTCAGTGATTAAAAACTTGATTCAACTAAGACGCCTCTTACACTTGTAGCACTTAACGCTGGCCTAACTAACCGATAGGATCCTGGTGATGGTACTTCCAAGCTCGGCCCACAAATGGATGCCCTCTCGTCCTCCCCCTGTTGCTTTTCACAGGGACCTTGGATGCTGAGAAAACCAGGGTGGTGTAGACACAACTGAGGCTCTGTGTGTATGGTAGGGGAGAGAGTCCCGATCTACCGGTTTCCAGTTTAAAAAGACACAGCACAAAAGGAAAAAGCAATGAGGAGGAGAAAGGCACACACACACATTTAATTGTTGTGAGCTTGTTCAGCCTGGTGAAATCGTTGTTGTGAGGAGCAGCGAAGCTTGCTAGCGCCAGACCCCTCAGAAAGGGTTGATGGTGTCTCGCCTGCCACATAATTTTACCTTTTCTTTTTTGGAGGGAAAGCTGTTGGGTGGCAGCTGGAGAAAGACCAGGACCACTCGAGGTGGTTTTTCAGAAAGTCTGGTGGTAGACATATTACATTGCACTACTTTACTGTTGTTTATAAGGCTGCTTTTTAATCAGTGGCAACGTATAGATAAAACAATGGGCATTGTGTCAGCTGTCCAAATGAGGTATCCAAGCAGGATCAAGACAGCGAGCTGTGGCTGTCGAGATGTTTTTAGCCTTTTAGCCTTGTGTTCTGCTCTTGTGTGCTATCTAGTCACCTTCATTTTATGGCAACTTTCTGAATAAGTGACCCCCCCCCCCAAAAAAATGTCCTCTCATTAACAGCCCTCTTCAGCTTGTGAAAACCGCAAGGCTGTGGCTTCCTTGAAAGCAGTTGACTCATCTTGTTTCTGGTTATCCTCTTTTCCTGCTGGCTTCAGTGTTTTCCCAACAGTATTTTTACTTTCCCCCCATAAATAAATAAATAAATAAATAAATAAATAAATAAATAAATAAATAAATAAAGTTTGCATAATATGCCCAGTACCCTCAGTTTTGTCTTTTTCTTCTTCTTCTTCTAGAGCAGGCATGTCCAAACTTCGGCCCTCCAGATGTTTTGGACCACAACTCCCACAGTCCTTTGCCATTGGAAATGCAGGCTTGGAATTCTGGGAGTTGTGGTCCTAAGCATCTGGAGGGCTGAAGTTGGGACATGCCTGTTCTAGAGAAATTCTGGCTTGAGAGTGTTTGGGACAACTGTAGAATGATTCTATGATCTGTCTGGAAATCATTTTGATGTTTTTTTTTGTGATTAATTTCCCAGCCCTGTGTCCTGCTAAGGGGCTTGCCCCAAGGAAGACACTTGAGGACGAGTAATGCAAAGCTAAAATGTTGTAGAATCACCCAATTGCCTTTTTTCCCCTCCCTGTAGCCAGAGACTCGTCCGCTTCCCTTCTGAAGCTCCACATCCCACCTGGAGGGATTGACCCAAACGGCCATTTTGAAGCAGAGTTACCGAATTCAAAATGGCGGAGAGGTTGGAAGCCGCCGGCAAGGGTGCCTCCGTCCTCCCGGAGACGGGCACAAAGGAGTCGCTGGGGCAACCTGTCCCGCAAAACGGCAAGCTGGCACCTCTCGAGAGGTGGCCAGAGCCGTGGGTGGCCCAATGCGAAGAGTTCCTCAAAGCCCTGGATCTCCATTGCTTCCGGCAGGAGGAAAGCCCAGCGCCGACAAAACCTGGACCGTGGGACGATGCAAAGGCTTTTCTGGCTTCTTTTGAGCGAGTCGCCGAAGCCTGCCACTGGCCGAGAGAAGAATGGGCCGCTCGGCTCCTGCCGGCTTTGAGCGGCAAAGCCGAGAGGGCCTTCAGCCGCCTGGACGCCCGAGACAGGGAGGATTATGGGAAAGTGAAGGCCGCCATCTTCCAAGAGGAAGCCAACGGGATGGAGGCTCTGCGCCAGCACTTCAGGCAGTTCCGCTACCAGGGCCTCGAAGATCCACGGAGGATTTACAGGCAGCTGCGAGAGCGTTGCCTCCTATGGCTGAAGCCGGAGAGACATAGCAAGGAGCAGATCCTGGAGCTGCTGATCCTGGAGCAATTTCGGGCTATTCTGCCCCAGGAGATCAAGTCATGGGAAGCAGATGCTGGCAGCCCCCAAATACTGGTGGAGGAATGTAGGCACCATCCCCAAGAGGCCAAGACTTGGGAATGGCAGGTGAGAGCCAATATGACTTATAGAGTAAGAAGCAGTGCAGTGCAGTGGTTAGAGTTAATGGATAGGGACTCAAGTGAACTAAGTTCTCTCCTCTACCGAGACTTGAGGTCATGGGAAGAAAGGAATTCTCATCTAGAAATATTTCTTCAACTTCAAGCCCACCAGGGTGTGGGATGCCATCCTGAGAAGGATACTGTAGTTGTATGATCCATTTGGCTTAAAAGGACTCTGGGCTTAATACAAATTTACTATTTGGAACATGCAACGGAAGCTAGCGGAAAAGCTCCATGTAGCAGGATCTGTTTCAGTACCTGATGAAGGAAAAAATGGCTGGTGTCCTGTTGAGAACTTCTGTGCGTATTGGTGAAATCGCATAAGTCATGGCAGTGAAGTGTCATTAATTACTACGATGCCAATTTCATTCCTGGTCTCATGTTCATTGTGCACGAGACCTGAACACAACCAGCACCTTGTGCATTAGTCACAAGTTGCCATGCTGACTCGATGGGATTTGCCTTCCGTGAGCTGAAGCCACCCGTGGGTTTCTATTAGGGATGAGCATTTTGTTTCAGAATGAGTAGGTTATGAAATGAACCACGCAAGCTCAGGTGGTTCTCGGAACCGGCTGATACACGCAGATACAATCGCTTTATCTTTCTCTGCCTTGCACAGGGTTAAAATCCAACGAGGAAGCATGCTGCAACATCATCTGTGCTTGATCTGCGATGCTGGCCAATCAGGAGCTCTGCAGGGACAGGCATCATCCCGCCTCCCTCTCTGATTGGCCAGCAGCATGAAGCAGGAAAGATGACATCACAGCACATGTCCTCCTTGAATTTTAACTCTGCACGAGACAGAGAAAGGTAAAGCAATTGGATCTGCGTGCATCAGCTGGTACCGAGCACCACCTGGGCTCACATGGTTTGTTTCATAACCTACTGGTTCTGAAACAAAATGCCCACCCCTAGTTTCTCTTCGTAGGCTTTGAAATGCCTTGAGAAATGAATGAGCCCTCATTAGAAGTTTCCTAATTAGGTCCAATGAGATGGCTGTTTGGGGATCCCTTTTAACGCAATCGTTCTGTGGTTTTGTGGAAGGGACTAGGAAGTTGGTGGGAGGAAAGAAGAAGAATTAGAACCTAGAAAATACAGCAAGGGCCAGAAGCATCCACCCAGGTAGGAACAACTCTGAATCCAAGAAGTTTGCAGCTGTTGAATTCCTTTCTGACTTTAGGATTTTAGGATTTGAGGCCAACATTTGAACTGTGGCAGACTACATAATGTGTGTGGCATCTTGTGCTCACCTGAGCTTGATGTTCTCAGGCTTCTGCTTTAGGAGACCATTTTTCTCTTATTTTCTCGCCTTTTTCCTGAGCAGGGTCTTCCATGTTCTTTTCAGGTACCACTGAATGAAGTGTCCAGGAGTTCCCCAGGCATGGCCGAGACGGCTGAAAGTCAGGCCTATGAAGAGGCAGAGGAGAAGGTCAACAAGGAACTCGGTTTGCTAGGTGACGGTTTGTTAGGCCAGCAAAGGAATTTTCCAACCCTCCCTCAGATGATGTGGGGATACTAGGTTCTTTAGTGGATTATTCCTTTTTTGTTTGTAGAGTAATTCTATCTTGTGTATATATGGCAGCAGATTGGCTTAGGGCAAGGCAGGCGGGAACATGGTCCTCCTGGCTGTAATATCCATGAATCTAACCCAGAATATTTTGCAAAGTGTTGAACTCCTGATTAAATTTCTCAAGCTGCACAGCAGAAGTTCAGGGATTCTGAGAGAAAAATAGCTTCAAATTCTCCAGGGTAGTCCACCCCTTCTCATTAATTAGCACGAACAATCTTAGCCATTCACTTTTCAGGCATTGGTGGGTGGAACAACAGAAATCATTCCCTTTACTTACAGTTGTAAATCAATCAAATAGCAGGTGCACAAACGCAACAGCCTTCATTAACAGAGTGCAGCAGATTCCACACGGGCTCCCAGCAGGCTAAAGAGAGGGAGGCGGGGCTGACTTTGAATTCAGAGGCCGGAGAGAATGATTGGTTAGTGCGGGATAGATTGACACTCATCCCAGCCTGGAACACATCCTTGCCAGCCATACCTACTAAAGGCAGCAAGCGGGGTTGCAAAAAACTAAAATCCCTCGGACAAACCTCCAGCAGAATAACTAGTTATGAGGGGAGTTGGGAGTAGCAGTCTAACAATATCTAAAGGCCCTCATGTTTCCTTATGTTCTGTAGGGGGGAAACTTAGTACTTTAGTCTTTCTTCTAAGAGAATCCTCTCTTATTTTTCTCAGCCGATAGAATCATGACTCCCCATCATCCTAACCCAGTGCTTCCTCCTAAAGTACAAGATATGGCTGAAGCTGGGCTTATGGAGGTACGTAAACGTTCTGGTGGAGTCTGCTTGGGAGAGGAACCAGTAACATTTGAATTTAAAGTTTAGACGTTTCATTTAAGGTAACCTTTGTCCAGCAACCCTGGAGCTGTTTTAAAACACAAACCTAATAGAGCAATGTGGGGACTGAACTTTGGTGAACGTTGGAAAGCTGCCATCGGTGGTGATTTTTTTTTAAAAAAATGTATTTATTTATATGGTGGATGCTGATTGAGTCTCTTTCTGCCTCTATGGCTTAAAAGCATCTGCCATCATTAAAATACAAATTTTTGTTTAATATTTTTAACATTTTCAGACCATGGATAAGTGATTCAGCCGATAATGATCCCATGAGTGAGGGTAGCATCCTGTACTATTTGTTTGTTTGTTTTTGAGTATTTTTGCCCTGCCTTATGCCTTGGAAAGGGACCCAAGACTCAATAAGCTCTACTACCCTGTTTCCCTGAAAATAAGACCTACCCCAAAAATAAGCCCTAGCAGGATTTCTATGCATTTGTTAAATATGAGCCAAAGCCCGATAATAAGACCTAGTGATGGCCGTGGCTGTGCCTGCACACACACACACACACACACACACACACACACACACACACACACACACACACACACACACACACACACACACAGAGAGAGAGAGAGAGAGAGAGCACACATTGCCCCTCCCTTTCCATCCATGGTCCTCCTCCCTCCCACTTCGCTTGGGCCACCAAAGTTGCCATACTTTGTAGCATGTTTGCTTGCAGTTCCTGTTTCCCAGAAAAATAAGACCTACCCCAAAAATAAGCCCCAGTGTATCTTCTTGGGACAAAATAAATATAAGACAGTGTCTTATTTTCAGGGAAACATGGTAAGTGGGTGGAATGCTTTATTGTTTCAGGGGAATGTGCCTTTGAACGGGTCTTTGGGCAGTGCGGAGTGGTCGACATCAAGCGCCACGCAAGGAACAATGCATTGGGAAGTCATGCAGGGGAACCTGGAGGATGTCAGCCGTTTGGGTAAATGCGGCCTTTTTTGTTGTTTCTCATGTCTGGGAGGAGGAGGAGGAGGAGAAAATATATGAAGTTGTTTGGATGGTTTTGATCATCATCCTCATCCTGGGTAGTTACCTTGTCTGCTGTGTGGTGGTGGTGGTGGTGGTGGTGGTGGTGGTGGTGGTGATGATGATGATGATGATGATGATGATGATGATGATGATGATGATAATAATAATAATAATAATAATAATAATAATAATAATAATAATAAT
>JAHTLZ010000147.1:221995-237515 GCA_023846285.1 Phrynocephalus versicolor
TGTGTTGCATCATTACAGTCATGACCGACTCTTCGTGACCCCGTGTCCATGGAGTTTTCTTGGCAGGAATACTGGAGTGGTTTGCCAGTTCCTACTCCAGGTGCCTACAGTACCTGGTATTCCCTGGTGGTTGCCCATCCAAGTACTAACCAGGGCCAACCCTGCTTAGCTTCTGAAATCAGGCGAGATTGGATGTGCTTAGGGCATCTAGGCAGCTATAATAATAATAATTATTATTATTATAATTATAATAATTATAATAATAATAATAGTCCTAAACGCTTGGGAAGTGTTCGACTAGTGATTGGTAATATAAAATCCAGCGTAGATAGCTGTGTGTTTTAATAATAATAATAATAGAACTGCAGAGCTGGAAGGGGCCTTATGGGTCCTTGAGTCCAGCTCCTATCAAGATGGCAAAATGGAGAATCAAACCCCTGAACTCTGGCTCCACAGCCAGAGACCTAACCTCCTGAGCTCTCCAGCCGTTCATCCCAAATGGTTCCTCTTCATTGGAGATGGAAAGCCTCTGGCCCTCTCAATGTTGTGGGCACATTTGAAGGCAGCAGAGCCAAAGGCCAGAGACCAGATGAGATTCGGAAGAAGGCAACAAGGGCGAGCAGGGGACTGGAAGCCAAGCTTTAGGAGGAAAGGCTGGAAAAAATAAACCCTGGGCCTGTTTTGAGCCTTGAGGAAAGAAGACTGAGGGGAGATTTGCGTATTTGAAACAAGAAGGATGAGGGGATGTCCTATTGAGGACGGGCAGGATTCTCAATCGTTCCATAATGCAGAACACATAATAATGGGCTCAAGCTTTGGGAAGCCAGATTTAGGTGGAAAATGAGGAAAAAGTTCTTAACTGTTAGAGCAGTACAATGAAGGAACCCATTACCTCACGAAGAGGTGAGCATGAGCACTCATTGAAGAAGGGGAAGTTGGACTCAAAGGCCGTATAGGCCTCTTCCAACTCAATTATTCTTTGATTCAGTGCCAGAAAAGCATATATTTTTATTTTATTTTATTTTTAGAGTATTTTTATCCCACCTTTCTCCTTGAAAAAGGACCCAAGGCAGCTTATAGTAGTGAGGGACAATATAGTGGACCCTTGTATAACAAACAGTTTGTATAACATAAAATCTGTACAACATAAAAAATTCCGGAGATAGGGGAAATTTGCTTAACATAATTGCCTATGGGGCAAATCCGTACAACATAAAAATGGGATTACTCCGTTTTCAATGCATTCCTATGGGAAATTTGTATAAAGGAAAATTTGCTTAACATAATTTCATTTGGAATGAATTAATTCCTTTATACAGTACAAGGTACCACTACACAGTTCAGTAAAATTAAGACATATTCAAGTATTGAGAACAGGAAATTGAGGGACATCTTACAGCGTTAAAAGACAACATTACATTAAAGCTACAAGAGAACGCGAGCAGTTAAAGAGAGAGTAAACGTTCCATGTAAAAATTATGAGTAGTGGAAACTAATATTGAATACATAGTGTCAGTGCAATCACACAAGTTGATAAGCAGTTATAACTAAAAAGGCCACATGATCATGTATGGTAGATTCATATAAAAGAGACATAATAGGTAGTCCATCATTCAGGGAAAGCTTGCCTGAAAAGGAAGGTTTTTATTTTTATTTTATTTATTTATTTATACAATTTATATGCCTCCCACTACCCAAAGGTCTCTGGGCGGCTTACAATAGAAATGAGCAATTAAAACAAAGCATTAAAAATGTCAATTAAAACAATAATAGCATTTAAATAGAAAGCACTAAAATTGCCATCAGGACCCACATGTTAGTTAAAAAACTTCTGAAACAGAAAGGTTTTTACCTGGCGCCGAAACATCATCAGCATTGGTGCCAGGCGGATCTCAGACGGGAGGGGGTTCCGTAGCCTGGGGGCAGCTGCCGAAAAGGCCCTGTTCCTACAAGCCATCCCTTTCACCTCCTTAAGGGATGGCTCTTTCAGGAGGGCCCCGTTTTGCCTGCTTCCAGAAAGACAGCAGAGATGGGGCAGTCTTGGCCTCCAGTGGGAGGGAGTTCCAAAGTCTGGGAGAAGGACCTTTCGTGTGTTCCTATGAGAAGTACCTGTGAGGCTGGCGAGATGGAGAGAAAGGCCTCTCCTGATGACCTTAACACCCGAGCCAGTTCATACTACAGTATGAGATTCGATCTTTGAGGTAGCTCGGACCCAGGCCCTACAGTGCTTTGTAGGTTAAGGTCAGCATTTTGAATTGTCTCTCTCAGGACCGCTGAAGAGCCAGCTTGTGCACTTCATGACGGCTTAGAAATACCTCTAAATGTACACTGAACCATTCGGGAATTGAGGATCTCTTGAACAGAGCTTGGGGAAGTTCGTTCTTGGACTGAAACTCCCAGAATTCCCCATTGGAATGGAATGAATTCTGGGAGTGGCCGTTCATTTTCCGGAGCTCTGACAACAATGCATAGGAGAAGAAAGAATCAAAAAGGGTGTGGTTTCCCCCCAGGTTGGAACGGCTATGGAGCTCCCTCCTCTAGTAGAGAAGAGAAGCAGATGAAAACATGTTCCAAGATGAACCCGTCTCATCACGGCTGATAGGAATCTCTGCAGATTTTATTGATGCGATTTGATTTGATTTGAATACCACCCGTCCAGGCTAAGGCCAGTTCTGGGAGGTTGATAAAGTAAACAGGCCGCAACAATACTACGGCTGTAAAATAAATTCAGCAAATCAGCATCATGATACAAAACAACAATTCATCCATGACATAATCAACAATTATACTTAAGTGTTTAAGTGGTGGCAAGATGGACTTAGTGGCTGAAAAGTTCTATGCTTTCCCATTCATGGAAATGCCTGTCTGAACAACTAAGGTTTTAGAGATTTTCTGAAAAAAGTGTGTTCTTCTTATATACCAACCCATACCACTTTAAGTAGTCTCTGGGTGGTTTACAGTTTTTAATTACAGGCTACACATTGCCCCCCCCCAGCAAGCTGGGTACTCATTTTACTGACCTCGGAAGGATGGAAGGCTGAGTGAACCTTGAGCCTGCTACCTGGGATTGAACCCCAGGTCGTGAGCACAGTTTTACCTGCAGTACAGGCATTTAACCACTGCGCCACGAGGCTCTTAAGCCACGAGGCTCTTAAAGTCACCGGCAGATGTTTGGAGGCAGTTGATTCCAAAGTCTTGGTGCCCCAAGTCAGAGTCCTCTTCCTTTGAGCCTTTGTCGGAGTCAGCAGCACCCTCAGACGTCCCGCTTGGGATGGATGAGTAGGACAGGCAGTTCTTGCCGTACGAAGGTGTTTTCCGCCAGGTACCAATGGAGTAGAGTTTCCTTTCCACTTGATGAGGTGCCGACTTAATTGAGGAACAGGGGCCATAGTTGGCTTTTGTGGACAAGAAGGGTTAGGAGGTGGTCTTATTCTGAGGGGGCACCACGGGGATACCTCAGGCTTGGAGAAAACCCAAAGCTTCCATAAACACTTTATGAGGAAAGGGACCGTCTGGGAAGAGGTAGATAGATGTGTGATGAATACAGAATGCTGATTGTTCCTCTGTCGCTGTGTCACTGTAAACCAGGAGATCTCCACACGACATCATTTCCCAATAGATTCCACTTGCTAAACATCTGTTGCCCTCAACCGACTGTTTTGTCTGCACTGGCCTCCAACATTGCATCAATGTTTCACCCCTCCTAATTCTCATTTTCTCTCTCTCTCAATCCTTGCCATCAATATCTGTTAGGAGGGTTTGTGATTCCCAAGCCAGAAGCTGTCCCCCAAATGGAACAAGGAGAAATCATTCTTCACCGGGACTCGGAGAACCGTGAAGCATTTCCTGGGAGCATTTCAGGTGAGGAGGCCATGGCAGCTCAGGGGTTACTGAGGGACACATCCTGTGCCAGCACATGGGTCGGCAGTGCACAAATGTCTTGTGACTTACTGCATTAGTGTCCTCATACTCAGCTTTAGCGTGTTACGTTGTGTTCCATTGCATTGTATATAGTAGGATCTCCTATATCCGCTGATTCATTTATCCACTGCCTGAAAATACTGAATTAATCCTACCCCCCCCCGAAGTATTGTATTATATTTTATTTGATGCTTTGATACCACAGTACTACTGCATATTGATAGAGTGCGGAATGGTTCAGTACTATACTGTGTTGTAAATAAAAAATGAAAGTGTTCTGTTTATATACTCTCCCTGGTGCTGGCCAGTCAGAGAAGGAGGTGGAATGATGCATGTCCCCGCAGAGCTCCTGATTGGCCAGTGTCAGGGAGAGTGAAAGGTGACGCGTCAGAGTCTGCTTCCTCGTTGGAGTTTAGCCCTGCACGACCCAAAACAAGGTAAGAGACTTGTTGATTCTGTTCTGGAAGGTGGATCCCGGTACCGAATGGACATGTTTTGTTTCGGAACCAGACCCCTTCCAAATGAAACACCCATCTGTAGTCAAATGCAATACACTGCACAGACTTTAACGCCACCTAATGGCCAGTTCTGTAAACACACCCAAAATATGCCTAAATATACACATATATTTTTTTTATTTAGCATTTTTCAGGCAGCAGTTAAGTGAATCAGCGGATACTGGTGGTGCAAATAGGGAGGGCGGCTGAATATATAGCTTATGTTCTGCTGACTTTCTGCTTCCCTTTGCAGATGATGGGAAACCCCTTAAAATCAAGGAGGAGGATTATCAATCAACACAGAGCGTACCCAAGGAACCCTTCATGGTGCCGCTGGAAATATCTCAGGGGGAGGCGTCTCTGGTGGCTGAGATTCACAAACACAGGTGTGACCCTGAGGGACAACAGGGGGAGACACCAGCCGGGAGGTGGGACGAACCCACTGGGGTTGCGGACAGCCATAAGGACACCTCGAGGCGTACACGAGCAAATACGCTTTTGCACGCCAAGGGCGGGAAGTGGTCTCGTTGCAAAACGGGACTTGCGACCCAACCGGTCACCCACGCGGGTTATGAAAGCCATCTCTGTGGGAAGCGCTTCCAGGAAAAGAGTTACCTCGCCAAGCACGAGAGAGTCCACACGAGACCCAAAGTGCATCTGTGCTCGGAGTACAGGGAGAGCTTTGGCCAGAGGGAAGCCTTTGTCTGGCACCAAGGGACCCACACGGGAGAGAAACCCCACAGATGTCTTCAGTGCGGGAAGTCCTTCAGCCAGAAGGAAAATCTGACCAGGCACGAGAAAATCCACACGGGAAGGAAGCCCTTTGAATGCCCTGAATGTGAGAAGACCTTCTATAGGAGGGATTCCATGGTCAGGCACCAGAAGGTCCACACAGGCGAGAAGCCTTACGAGTGCACCGTGTGTGGGAAGAGCTTCGGTCAGAAACAGGTGCTGCTCAGACACCAGATGATCCACAGGGGAGAGAAGCCGTTCACATGCCAGGCGTGTGGGAAGGGGTTCACTCAGAGAGCCGTCCTGACCAGGCATGAGAAAAGCCACGTGGGGAACAAGACCTTATTGATTCTCTAAGAATTACATGCTTTCCGATTGCCCTCATCTATCTATCTATCTATCTGTCTATCTTTCGGACAGAAAGAGCCTCAAGGCGCAGTGGTTAAACTGCTGTACTGCAGTTATTATAACCGTGATCAGGAGCCCAGGGTTCAATTCCAGGTAGCTGGTTCAAGGTTCACTCAGCCTTCCATCCTTCTTAGGTTGGTGAAATGAGTGCCCAGCTTGCTGAGAGCGCCTGCATAAATAAATTTCAAACCACCTAAAAGAGTGCTTTAAGCACTATAGGGCAGAACACCTTTCTTTCTTTCTTTCTTTCTTTCTTTCTTTCTTTCTTTCTTTCTTTCTTTCTTTCTTTCTTTCTTTCTTTCTTTCTTTTTGTGGTATGTCTTTTGAGAGGGGAAAAGGGAACTCGCTTGTAAATTCAAATAGCTATTATTTTTTTCAAGGATGTACAACAGCCGAAAAACTATCCTGAGCACTGGTTTCATGGTTTGGGGTGGTTCAATATGGAGGCCTACATCCCTCCATGGAAGGACTGATGAGTCCTCTCCAGGAGGACCTAGATCTGCCCTTAGAAAGATGAGGTTACCATGAAGGAGGAGAAGCTTTAGCTAAAGACTCCCAGAGAGCAGCAGCAGCAGCAGCAGATGATGATGATGATGATGATGATGACGACGACGACGATGACTACAACTGCCAGAATCCCCAGCCAGCGTGGCTACTGTGGAAGTGGGAATCATAAAGAAATAAAAAAAGATGTCCAAGTGTGGCCTAATTCGAACATAAGGGTCTTTTGTCTCTCTTTGTGTGGCCAACCTTGGGGTCACATGACACTCATCACACTTTTCCCTACAGGGCCGTTGTCAGGCCAAGGCATAAATAGATCCATTTCATTTTAATGTGGTTCTAACTGACGCTTGTACTCATACCCCCCTGAACCCAACACAATCCAGAACCTCACTGGATATTTATTTATTTATTTATTTATTTATTTATTTATTTATTTATTTATGTGACCTATATGCCACCCACTGCCCAAAGGTCTCTCTGAGTGGCTTACACTTCAAAATTAATATGAACAATTAAAAGCAATTCAAAACATTAAAATACAACACGCTAACATTGCCACCAGGACCCACAATCTATGTTGTGTCACTTTAAGAAAACATCTGGAACAAGGTTTCTTACCTGGCATCGAAACATCAACGCTGGTGCCAGGCGGGTCTCATTCGGGAGGGCGTTCCCTAGCCATGGGGCAGCTGCCAAAAAAAACCCATACCTACAGGCCGTCCCTTTCACCTCCTGGATATCATGGATCAGCTGGTGTGGAACGTTAAAGACTACAATTCTTCATATAGTAAAGGCACTATATTTTTTCACTGACTTGACTAGGGTTCAAACAGCAGCGTGCCCAATGGGCTTAAGAGTCTGGTCCCAGAGCCAAAGGTTAGGAGTTCGATCCCCCACTGGGCCTCGAGAGAGAAGAACCTTCTGGGGTGGTCTTGGGCAAATGGGACAGCCCCAAGGCAACCCCAAAAATAAAGGATTGGGAAACCACTTCTGAATCTTCCCTGTTGGAAAACCCCAGAAAGGGTTGGTCTAAGTTGGAACAAACCTGAAGGCACGTGAAGACTCTCAAGCAGCAATAAAGAAAATACAGTGGTGCCATGGTTGACAAACACCTTGGTGAACATCATTTTTGGTTTACGAATGAACATCCATTGAAAACAATGCCTCGGTGTGTGGACCTTTTTTACGCAATCTGAAGCAGGTTCTCCCAGGATGCATTGCGCCTGAGAGGTTGATAGCGCCACCCCCATGCATGCTGGCCTCTGTGGGTAGCACATGGCATCAAGTGTGAAGATGTTGGAGTGTTTTTTTGCACTGAGTTTTGGAGCCATTCTGGAATTCTTTTGCAGTGGTTTTAGGATTATTATTATTATTATTTTGAACTTTTGGGTGCATTTCTCAGGTGGTGGAAAGGTAGGGAGTTGAGCATTGTCGTCTGCGTGCCCATTACTGTATGTTTTGCATTGTGTGATGGTTTCCATGCCAGCTCTTGTAGACAGATTTGGGTTTTTTTTAATTAGCTTCTGTGTGTCTGTGAAGATTCTCAGTCATCCAGGAGAGTTTATCTGGAAGTTGAGTCATGGCAACTCAGAGTGGTTTTCTTGAGAAATAGAAACGTTTGGCTGCTCATCCAGACAGCTTCATCAGTCTCATGGTCTCTCCAAAATTCACGAAGGGCGAGGCTTGATCCATCTGTCATAGAATCATAGAATCATAGAGTTGGAAGAGACCTCATGGGCCATCTAGTCCAACCCCCTGCCATGCAGGAACCCCTTCACAATATTTCCGACAGATGGCCATCCAGCCTTTGCTTAAAAACCACCAAAGAAGGAGACTCCACCACCCTCATCTCAAGGCATTGACTGGTGACGCTGTTTGGATGAGCAGAGAAACGTTTCTCTCTCTCAAGAAAAAGAAGTCCAGTAGCCATGACTCAACTTCCAGATTAGCTTCTGTAGCTAGACACTTGGACTGGAGTCCTGAGAGCCTGGGTGTGGATCTAACACTTTTTTCCCCCTGCTCACTTAGTGACCATGGGGTCATGGCCCCCAAGAAAGCATCGGAAGGTGGGAAGCGGAAGAAGGCGAAGATTCTGCTCGAGGTCAAGAAAGAAATCATCCGGAAGCACGAGGAAGGCATGCGACTGATTGACCTCGCCAGAGAGTACGGAAGGAATATCTCCACCATCGGAACCATTCTGAAGATGAAAGAGAAGATCACCAGGAGGGACGCAGCCAAGGGAGTCTCCAGGGTCTCCAAGCAACGGCCGCCCGTCCTGGAGGAAGTCGAAAAGTTGCTCCTCCTCTGGATTGAAGAGAAGCAGCGTGTGGGGGACACCGTGACCGAGGCGGCCATCTGCGCCAAAGCCAAGGCCTTGCACGCCGACCTCCTCGCCCAACAGCCAGGGACGTCAGCTGATGCAGAAGGCTTCAAAGCAAGCCGAGGCTGGTTTGAAAGGTTCAAGGCCAGATCTGGTTTCCACGGCGTGGCCAGGCACGGAGAGGCCACCAGTTCCAACGTTGCTGCCGCCGAGGACTTTGCTGCCGTGTTCCTGGAGGCCGTGGTCTCAGAGGGCTACCTTCCTCAGCAGGTCTTCAACTGTGACGAGACGGGGCTCTTCTGGAAGAAGATGCCCAAACGGACCTTCCTCACGCAAGAGGTGACCTCATTGCCTGGCCACGAGCCGATGAAGGACCGCCTGACCCTCCTGCTCTGCGCCAACGCCAGCGGGGACCTGAAGATCAAGCCCTTGCTCGTCTACCACTTGGAGAACCCACAGGCCTTCAAGAAGCACCAGGTGAAGAAGGAGCAGTTGAGCGTGTTGTGGCGGTCCAGCCCCAAAGCTTGGGTCACCCGCCTCTTGTTTGCGGAGTGGGTCAATCTGGTATTTGGCCCTGCTGTCAAGCAGTACCTGGTGGAGAACCGCCTGCCGCTCAAGGCCATGCTGCTGATGGACAATGCTCCCGCTCACCCTCCAGGCCTCGAGGAAGAGCTGCTGGAGGACTTTAACTTCATCAAGGTCATGTTCCTTCCTCCGAACACCACCCCATTGCTCCAGCCGATGAACCAGCAGGTCATCTCCAGTTTCAAACAACTCTACACAAGGGAGCTCTTCCGGCGGTGCTTTGAGATGACCGATGGGTCGAGCCTCGCCCTCCGTGAATTCTGGAGAGACCATTTTGACCTCGTAGGCTGCCTGCAGATGATCACCCTTGCCTGGGCCGGGGTCAGCCAGAGGAACCTCAACGCTGCTTGGCGCAACCTGTGGCCAGACTGCGTCGTGACCATTGACTCTGACGCTTCTGCGCCTGCACCGGAGTCCACAGTGTTGGACGAGATCGTTTCCTTGGGGAGGACCATGGGCCTGGAGGTGACTGAGGGGGACGTCTGCGAGCTGGTGGAAGAACATGACCGCGAGCTCACCACCGAGGACTTGGTGGAGCTGCAGAAGGAGGCGATGGAGGAGCGGATCTCCTTTGAAGAGGAGGAGACGACGGAGGGGCAACTCTCCTCCAGGGAACTCAAGGAGGCGTGTCAAATGTGGGAAGACCTGCAGACTTTTGTACAGCAGCACCACCCAGATAAGGCTCTCGCCCAGAGACTTGTGAACAGTTTTGACACCGACATCATGTCCCCTTTCCGGGGGATGCTTAAAAGGCGCCAGAGGCTGCAGACAACAGAAGGGTTCCTAATAAAACGACCCAGACATGAAGAAGAACCTGCTTGTGTTACTGCTACATTAAATGTTTAAACTGAGGGACCATTGTAAGTTGACATTTGCTGCGTGGCTCTTCACTTTCTTAAATATATTTCATCTCGTGTCCTGTTTTGTATTTGATTGAAGCTGCATTTGGATTCTTGTTTTTATTTCATTGGGCTGGTGTTCACCCTTTTCCTGTGTGCCTTGGAGCAGCCCATTTTGAGGGGAACGAGAGCGAGAGGAGGGAATACAGAGCTTGTAAAGCAGGCATGTCCAAACTTCAGCCCTCCAGATGTTTTGGACCACAACTCCCACAGTCATTTGCCATTGGAAGTACAGGCATGGAATTCTGGGAGTTTTGGTCCTGCCTTGGAGCAGCCATTTTGAGGGGAACGAGAGTGAGAGGAGGGAATACAGAGCTTGTAAAGCAGGCATGTCCAAACTTCAGCCCTCCAGATGTTTTGGACCACAACTCCCACAGTCCTTTGCCATTGGAAGTACAGGCATGGAATTCTGGGAGTTTTGTTCCAAAACATCAGGAGGGCCGAAGTTTGAACGTGCCTGTTGTAAAGACTTTTTAAAAATAAACATAGGACTGACTTGACTTGACGGGAATGCTCAGTCGTTTAGGTACCTGGTTGTGGAAACAGAGGCTGGTAGCTGCTTTCCACATAGAGTACCATACATTTACTTTCTGAGTGATCCTGGCAGCCATAAATCACGCTGACCTCCTCATCCCCTCTGGTATGGTCTTGAGAGCACCATGATGGCTGGACCGTAGTGGATTTTTTAAGGCTGCGATCCTATAAAGGTACCTAACTCTGTAGATCAGGCCTGCCCAAAGTCCGGCCCGGGGGCCAAATCCGGCCTGCAAGGTCATTCTGAGCGGCCCGCGGCTGGCTGGCTGGCCCACCCCTCCCTCCCCCTCCTTCACCCCATGTTTTTTTAAAAGAAAGTGGGTGGGGCTTGCAGTGGGGTGGCAGGGCTGGGGAGCAACCGGCCCCTGACACATTCTCAGCCACCAAATCTGGCCCTCCTTACAAAAAGTTTGGGCACCCCCTGCTGTAGATGAAGTTGGCAGGACACAGAAAGAATGCATTTTCGATGCAGAACCATTATTGCCCCCAAGTCACTAGCCCTCAGTTGCCACCTGCTGCCAAGATGCTGGCGTAGCCTCATCCAAACCATAGGATCGGAGGAGAACAGTTTAATTGATTCCGTGTTGTCACGGTGTGAGGGTCCTTGTATATCTATTAGCGGTGCCACAGATGATTTAGGACTCGACGCATTGTTTCTTTCAGAACACAATAAATTTTTATTAAATACATTTAACATTGACTTTTCTAGTTCTTTGTTCTCTAAATTGTCAGTGTACGGAATTAAAACAGGGGGTTCACAACTTGGATTAACAGGGTAGCTAGACGTCATCAAATCAATTTTAAATGGATTGTTTTCCACTTCCGGGGTGCTGAACTGATGTCGAATAGCTGCTTGGGGTTCCCATCCCCATCCAGGGATCCATCCGGGTGGGTTACTTGTTGCTCCTCTAGTTCATAAGAAGAGCCCTGCTGGATCAGGCCAAAGGCCCATCTAGTCCAGCTTCCTGTATCTCACAGTGGCCCCACCAGATGCGTTTGGGAGCGCATGAGACTAGATATTTCTCTCCTGATACCACTCCCCTGCATCTGGCCCTTGAAGTACCCAGGTTTTAAGCCTGGGGAATTACACATCTCCATCATGGTTTGTAACCTGTGATGGACTTTTCCTCCAGGAATCTGTCCAATCCCCTTTTGAAGGCATCCAAGCCATATGCCACCACCACATCCTGTGGCAGGGAGTTCCATAGACTTAACAACGCGCTGGGTTCTGAAGCCCCGACCCACAGATGCAGTCCCCAGGTTTATCACGAGAAACCCCGCTGGTGTAGGGTTAGGGAGTCCCACATCTACTCTCCTCTCAGCCTCCCCAACTGTGTTCCTCACTTCGTCAACAGTGTCAGACGTCTATCCGTATGAGTCTCACGCTCCCTAACAGATTTATTCTCTGCCGCTTCTCACGCCCCGTCTGTCATCCTCGCGAACTCCTGCCTGCACACTAACTTCCTTGAGTAACGTTTTGCTTCCTCCATCCATCACTTGAATCCATATCTCCTTACCCAGATTCTCCTTATCCATCTTTACCTGAATCCCCACAAGCCGTCTTCCCACCTTGAATCTGTCATCCCAACCTCCCCCTTGGATTCCCACACTACCTACTGACTTCTTCACTTCTATCTCTGCTTGCACTGCTATGTCTGTGAAGATTCTCAGTCATCCAGGTGAGTTTATCTGGAAGTTGAGTCATGGCTACTGGGCTTCTTTTTTTGAGAGATAGAAATGTTTCGCTGTTCATCCAAACAGCTTCATCGCTGTTTGAATGAACAGCGAAACGTTTCTATCTCTCAAAAAAGAAGTCCAGTAGCCATGACTCAACTTCCAGACTTGCACTGCTATATTCTTTCCCCTAGATCAGGGCTGTCTTAACTGTGAACAGGCTGAGGCCTACTTTCTCCGGCCCAAAGTGCCTGAGAGCTACGACACTAAATCCTCTACTTATGAATTTTATCCATTCTGAGCACATGCTCATAAGTTAAAAAAAATTGTAAGTAGACCAGCAGTTTCCCATAGAAATGCATTGAAAATGAATTAATCCATTGTGGAGGGAAGATAAGTCAATGCTTTCCTAAGGGAAGGCTGACCATTCACATGCTTCCTTTGCACCCGCTTGAGCTGGTGTGGGTGGGTGCAAGCTTGCCCAGGCTGCTGGAAGACTTTTTTAAAAAGTTACGCTTTCCCTCCCAACCCCTCTGGGGCCTGACTCGACTCTCCTCCCCCTCCGGCCTCCTCCTCTTTTCCCCCTTCTCCCTTCCACCCCCTTGCTGGAATTCTCCAGGGTAGAAGAAGAAGGGAGACATCACCACGCAAAGGAGGTGGACACACCTGCGACTCACCTCTCCCTGTCTCCTCCCCTCCCTCTGCTCTAGCGACTCTGCTGGTCAGGAGGCAGTGGCATGCCGATCATCTGGCTGGCGGGGGGAGCACAGGACTGTGCCATGACCCTTGAACTGCCCCGCTTGGCTGAGACAGTGGGCTGGCAGACCCAGAGCTTTGCTAGGTCAGTGGTGGTCCTTAGGGTGGGGGAGGTAGTGGTGGAGAACTTATCCCCTCACATTTTTTATTGATGGCCGGCGGGCTACTTTTGAACCCTTTGCGGGTTACTGGTAGCCCCCGGTCTACCTGTTGGGCAGGCCTGCCCTAGATCTCCACTCCTCCACCTGTATCGCTTTGTCTACCTGTATTCCATTCACTTCCACTTGCACAGCTATGTTCTTTCCCATAGACCTCCCCTCCTCCACCTGTACTCCAATACTCCATTTCACTTCCTTCATTTCTTCCTCTTGCAACCTCCAGTTCACAGCCTCTTGCACAAGTGCAAAAAAAAAACCCTATTATAGGTTTCTCCTTAGACCCTCCCTCTAATTCTCCTTCTATTTTCTTATACTTCATATCTTTCTCATTCTTCCTATCTCTGCCTTCCTCCTCTCCAAAGAATAGCTTTCCTGGTCTTTCTTCCAAGACCTCTTCTTTCTCACTTTTATCTTCTACATCTTTCTTCCTTCCCCGAATGCCTTCCTCTAATTCCTTAGCGGACAGGCCCACCTGACTCTCATCTCTCTCTCAGACACACACACGGGCAATGTTGATGCTTCTTCGGGGGGTGTGGGGGGGAGCAATTCTGGCAGTTGTAATATACAAAGTGACTCTGTGGATAGGAGGTGGGTCAGAGGCAAATGAAGATAGGATGGACCCACTTGTTGCTTCGATGGTTCTGCAGAAGGAAGACATTCAGCAGGTGCAGCTTTCATTGCAGAGACAGTGGGGTGTGGCAGATAGGAGTGTCAGACCACCACTCCAGAGACTTGAGTTCAAATCCCAGTTTTGCCCCAGAAATCCATGGCTGTCGTAGCAATGGCAGACCACCCCTGAAACATCCCATCTATCTCAAAACTGCAATGAGAATTGCCACAGGTTTTTGATGACAGAAGATAAACACAACACATGTTCTTTTCAATGTACTGTGTTCCTGATGGCATGCCCTTTTCAACGCTCCCTCATATTGTCCCCTGGGCTGTATCTGGAAGTTCAGTCATGTTGGCACCTGGACTTCTTTTCTTGAGAGATCAAAACATTTAACTACTCATCCACGCAGCAGTATCAGTCTGAAAAATGTTAGGGGTAAGGCCTCCAATGTATAGCTCACCTTGGTTTCATATCACCCTGGTCTGAATAGGCTCATTAGGTGTGCGATGGTCTGGGGAGTGTGAAAGTCCCACTTATGCAACCCTTCCCATCACCCATTAATTTGGGTCATTAGTTGTGGCCTTCCTGATGGAGGTGTGAAGTGCTTCTGATTTGTCTTGGGATCAATGAAAGGGTCACATGATAAGTGGCAGAGAGATTGTGCCTGGGGCCCCTCCCTCTGTTGAGGGAGGGGGTTTAAATGCTCACATGGCTTCCCTGGCCCCTCTCTCAAACCACCTCTCTTCTCTGTCTAATATGTGTACATCCTCTTCTTTGAATGAGTGTCCTTTGGCCTTCAAATGGAGGTGTACTGCGGATTCCATTGATCGGTTCCATTGTTGTACTCCTCCAACAGTTAGGAAATATTTCCTGATATTCAACAGAAATCTGGCTTCCTGTAATTTGTAGTTTGAGCCCATTATTGCATGTCCTGCACTTAGAGATGATGATTGAGAACAGATCCTGCTGCTTCTGTGGACGACAGCGTTTCAAGTACAGTGGTAGCTTGTATAAAGGAATTAATTCGTTCCAAATGAAATTATGTTAAGCAAATTTTCCTTTATACAAATTTCCCATGGGAATGCATTGAAAATGGAGTAATCCCATTTTCATGTTGTACGGATTTAGCCCATAGGTGATTCTGTTAAGCAAATCTCCCCTATCTCCGGAATATTTTATGTTGTACAAATTTTATGTTATACAAACTGTTTGTTATACGAGGGACCACTGTATTTGGAAAGGGCTACCCTATCTTCCCTTGGTTTTCTTTTCTTGAGGCTAAACCTGCCCAGTTCTTTCACTCCTTCGTCATAGTGCCTGGTTTCCAGCTCTTGGATATATCTAATGTAAACCGCTATGTAATACAGTGGAGTTGGGCAGGAAGAGAGTGAGTCAACCAACAGTCCAAGGGGAGCCTTCCCAGGCAGGACTGCTGGCTCCATCCATGAGCCTCGCCACCAAATCTCTGGTGACCAAGCAGAAAATTGGGGGGGGGGGGGCAGAGATGAAAGGTGGGGGGGGGGACAAAAAACATGCCATGCCCGCCCACCTCCTTATCCCACCAGCCTGACTCCTGCTCTCCTCCAGATGGAGCGGTTTCCTCACCTCCCTCTCCCCCCACCCCAACCCAAGGTTGCAGAAACATTTCAAGAGAGAGGCGCTTTCTCCCGATGAACCCACATTTCAGAGAGCGGATCTAGGCAAGATCCCCATTGTGTTTAGAACAGGAGAAACGCAGAGGCAAATGACAACGCTGAAACTTGTCTTGGATCTCTCTCTGAAAAGTGGATTCCTTGGGAGAATTGAGCCAAACCAGTCCAAGGAACTTCCTTACCCCCCACCCACCCACCCACCCACTCAAGGCTGCAGAAACATTTAAAGGGAGGTGCTGTGGCTTAATTTTAGATGAGCCTGGTGGC
>JAHTLZ010000147.1:238015-257312 GCA_023846285.1 Phrynocephalus versicolor
CCCCTGCAGTAGGTGTTTAATGTTTGCAAACGTCAGTGATGGAAGAGTTAAGCTTCATAGAATATCTGCTTCATTAGCGTAGATCGGTCCTTGAAAGAAAATACATTTTACCCAGTGTGTTGTTAATCTGTGGAACTCCCTGCCACAGGATGTGATGACGGCATCTGGCCTGGATGCCTTCAAAAGGGGATTGGACAGATTCCTGGAGGAAAAGTCCGTCACAGGTTACAAGCCATAAGAACAGAAGAACAGCCTTGCTGGAACAGGCCACAGCCCACTCAGTTCAGCCTTCTGTCTCACACAGTGGCTTTCCATTTGCTTCAGGGTATTCCCAAGCAGATGTTTTCACCTGCTTATGATTCCCCACAAATGGCAATGAGAGATATTCTGCCAATCTCTTCAACCCGGAGGTTGTCCTTAGGCATCCATAATGATAACCATTGATACCCTGTTCTCCATGAACTTGTCTAATCCTTTCTGAAAGCTCTCAACAATTCTTCTGGCAGGGAGTTACGCAGACCACTGATCCTCTGGGTGAAAAATTATTTTCTCTTATTTGTTTGAGATCTAGCACTAAAAAGTTTCATGACAGTAAGGCAGCACCTGGAGTATTGTGTACAATTCTGGTCACCACATCTCAATAAAGACATAGTGGAACTGGAAAAGGTGCAGAAGAGAGCGACCAAAATGATTAGTGGGCTGGGGCACCTCCCTTATGAGGAAAGGCTAAAACATTTGGGACTCTTTAGTCTGGAAAAAAGGCGCCTGAGGGGGGATATGATTGAGACATACAAAATAATGCAGGGTATGAGTAAAGTGGATAGAGGGAAGCTCTTATCCCTCTCACAAAATACCAGAACTAGGGGACATCCACTCAAATTGAGGGCTGGGAGAGTATGAACAGACAAAAGAAAAAAAATTCACCCAGCGCGTTGTTAGTCTGTGGAACTCCCTGCCACAGGATGTGGTGATGGCATCTGGCTTGGATGCCTTCAAAAGGGGATTGGACAGATTCCTGGAGGAAACGTCCATCACAGGTTACAAACCACGGTGGAGATGTGTAATCGCCAGGCTTAAAACCGGGGTACTTCAAGGGCCAGATGCAGGGGAATGGTATCAGGCGACAGATACCTAGTCTCATGTGCTCCCAGAGACATTTGGTGGGGCCACTGTGAGATACAGAAAGCTGGACTAGATGGGCCTTTGGCCTGATCCAGCATGGCTCTTATGTTTCGTGGGTTAAGCAGTGGCACATGAGACCCCTCTTAGTACAAATGATAAGGAGACAGAAAGTCCTGCCTGCAATCATCTTCATCCCTGGCAGTGAAAATGCAATGATTAACAAGCAAATACATTTTAACAATTTACCACCTTGTAATGAAAATTCAAATTCTTGGCTTACAGCTTGGATATAATTAGGGACATGTACTTGTAACTCATTACTTTTTGAATAATGGGTAATGAACTTGTAGTTTCAAAAGTGTTTTGAGGGGCAAATTAATTGCAAAACCTATTTTTCAAGGTTGTTCCAGGGCGTTTTTATAACAATTTTCCAAATTTTAATGCCATTTTCTTATAATGTCTAACTAACGTGGAAACGATTACACAGAGTAGTTTTCACCACTTGTATCACTTATCAATATTTCCAAGACGCAGTGTCAAAAATTACCACTAGAGGGAACCAGGGAGAATTTCCCTGTTTTTTTTTTCTTCCCTGTTGGCAAGTGGTTAATATGCAGCAATCAGGTCAGTGATAATAGTACCATTAATAACATACTTTCCTTTTGAACGGTTCACAGTTCGTAGTGGGCTGCAACTATGTTATATGCATGATTATCTTGGGTTTCCAGTCCTGCCTTCTTTTGAATGTGGATTAATCAAGCTGTCAGGCAAAGCTTTAAAGTCCTTCTCTCTCTCTCTCTCTCTCTCTCTCTCTCTCTCTCTCTTTCAGGGAAAAACTCTCATTGTTTCTCAGCAAATCTTGGTTGATCATCTAGAACGTATCCAACTGCTGTTTAAGGATCACTTCAGCAAGAAATAAAAATTTTCAAGTCCCCCATCCTGAGAATTTCCAAGCCTCCCGCTCTGACAAGAAGGTTCTTCTCCTCATGATTTTGCTGAGAAATTTGGGCTTGTGAGCCACTGCTGAAGTAAAACCAAGACCTAATGGCTGCTGAGGAAAGTGCACCGGTGACCCGGCCATCTTGAGCCGCCGGTTCCAGATTGCGCTTGGCCAGCAGGAAGGAATCAAAATGGAGGCACAAGAGCAGGTGCCCGATGGTGACGCCCATGAAATCCAGGTGGTGTGCATTGGCGATTCTCTGGGAGGGATCAAACAGGAGCCTAAAGAAATAGTTTGGGAGGTCCAAGAGAAACAGGTGTTCTTAAATACGACTGAGTCTCCTCATTTGAGATGGGAGGAGACCAAAGTTTTCCCATCGTCCTTTGAGGAAGTAGCCAGTGCTTGCAAATGGCTGGCTGAGGAGTGGGGGATTCAACCCATGCCCATCCCCAGAGGCCAAGACCGACAGGCTTCCAGAGAGGTCCGTGGTGGCTCCGGGGTGAAAAGGGGCTTCAGAAGCGGAACGGATACGCTTCTTCTCACGGAAACAGATGGAGCGGAAGCCCAGCGTCAACAGTTCCGCTGTTTCTCTTGCCCGGAGGAGAACGGAGGGTTGCGTGAGATCTACGGCCAGTTGCGGGACCTTTGCCACCGGTGGCTGAAGCCGGAGAGACACAGCAAGGAGCAGATCCTGGAGCTGGTGATCCTGGAGCAGTTCATGACTCTCCTGCCCCAAGACCTGCAAAGTTGGGTCAGGGGTCAGGACCCGGAGACCTGCGCCCATGTCATCACCCTGGCGGAGGATTTCTTGAGGAGGCAGAGTGAGGCGAAGCAGGAGGTGATTGGGTTTCATCCTTCACTAGCTTGGGGTTCAGAGGGGAATTTCTGGAGGAGGTGGTGCTCAGATCTGCCCATGAACCATCAAGTGTGAACAATGTTACACAAGAGTGAGAGATGTGTAACTCATGGGCCTTAGTGACACACAGACAATGCATTTATTTTTCTCAGCTGTGACCTATTTTGCTCCCCTCTGTTCTGTCAGTTCTGATTTTTGGATCAGGGGAGAAGAAGCTAGGAACAAGCCACAATTACTGATTCTGATGTAACAACAAGCCAGGGTCTACACAAGCCATGGCTTACAAATTGTGGCTTGTGGGTGCTAAACCAGGCACCATTTTGTTTGAAGGGACAGTTTGGGGCAAAACGACTAGCGAGAATTTAACATACCCTAACCTGGCTTACTATTATATACGCAGTTGTCCCATGTGTTTCTCAGAATAGAAAAAAAAATTAATATGGTGGCAACACTCCAACCTCCAACCTAGTCTGCTTCTGTCCCAGCGATAAATGGAACCCTTTTGCTCTTGTTTCAGAATGAAGAGCCCTTTGTGGAGGTGATGGTGGATTCCCCAGAAGCAGCGGGCATCCCACTGGAGGTCTGTCAGATGCCCCTTCCTGACGAGAGCCAACAGGAGCAGGGCAGAAAGGCCAGACGGTTGGGTATGGAGCCATTTATATCAGAGAGACTGGCAGCTTCATCCCAGACATGTTTATTTAGTACTTAGGCCTATTGAGATCAGACGGCCTAGTCTCCAGCGGGCGGGCGGGGGTGGTGGTGGAAGCTGTAGGAATGGATTTTTTTTCAGTTTTCTTGGACTACAAATCCCACAATTCTCTACTCTGGGAGTTCTGCCTGGTGGACAGGCACCTAAATGTGGTTTGCCTAGAAGGATGGCCTAAGCTAGAAGGTTTTATTTAATATTTATTTTTACAACTTATATGCCGCCCACTACCCAAAGGTCTCTGGGCGGCTTACAATCAAAGAATTAAAACAGTTAAAACATCAGATATCAATAACTAATTAAAACAATAATAAAAACCTTACACTAAAATAATTATACTAAAATTGCCATCAGAGGACCCACAGTCTATATTGTATCAATTAAAAAACTTCTGGAACAGGAAGCTTTTTACCTGGCGCCAAAATGTCATCAATGTTGGCGCCAGGCGGATCTCACTTGAGGCCTAGCGAGGCCAAGCTCTGCCTAGCTCAGTGGTGCTCAACCTGTGGGTCCCCAGATATTCCTGGACTGCAACTCCCAGGAATCCTGGCCAGCTCAGCTAGTGATGAAGACTTCTGGGAGTTGCAGTCCAGGAACATATGGGGAGCCACAGGTTGAGAACCACTGGGGCTCCTAGATTCTGGTTGAGAAGAAACACTCTGAGACTGCTTTGCGACAGGAGCAGAAACCTTGTGTGGAGATAGACCTTCCCTTGCGATCGGTGGGATATATACCTGTGTGCGTGTGTGGTTTGTGTGTGTGTGTGTGTGTGTGTGTGTATTGAGAGAGCGAGCAAAAATGAATTTATTTATTTATTTATTTATTTATTTATATAGCTTGCATGCCGCCCACTACCCAAAGGTCTCTGGGCAACTCACAATCAAAATAAACAACTCAGTCAATCAAAACATCAAAATTGCAATAAAATAAAAACAATAAAAACAATAAAAAACAAATACAATAAATACAATACATTAAAATACTACACTAAAATTGCCATCAGGATCCAAAATAATCAGTTTAAAAACTTATGGAACAGGGAGGTGTTTACCTGGTGCTGAAATGTCATCAGTGTTGGTACCAGGTGGATCTCACTCGGGAGGGCATTCCATAGCCTGGGGGCAGCTGCTGAAAAGGTCCTGTTCCTACAAGCCATCCCTTTCACCTCCTTGAGGGATGGCTCTTTCAGGAGGGCTCCCTTGCTAGATATTAATTGCCGGGTAGGTTCATATGGAAGGAGGTGGTCCTTCAGGTATCTAGGTCCTAAGCCATAAGATCCCCAGTAATTCAGGGGTGACTTGGCAGCACATAACAATAAATGAATGAATATCTTAGTGTTTTAGGCATCTGGCTTTGGAGACAGTGATTGGGAGGTTCCCCACTGGGTCTTCTTGAGAGAAGATGGACTCCATGATCCATACGGGCCCTTCTAGTAATTCAGTGATAAGATTATAGATTTTAGAATCACAGGGGACCATATTTCAGGGCGCTCAGGGAGCTTTTACACGACCCCTAAGATTCGCTGGCCCCTTAAATTCGGACCAGAGATCTTAGGGGTTTGTCGCTCTTCGTGTGTCTCCACCCCTCCGTACTTCCTGGCTGCTGGCTGCATGAGGGGAGGGAGGAAAAAAAGGGACAAAAGAATAAAGCCTTACCTCCGCCCCAGTCACTTCCTGGTTCCTCTTAAAGGGGCGGGAGGCAAAAAACAAAAACAAAAAGAAGCAAGGAGAGCCCAGCACATCCGCATCAAATATTTTTCACCTCCCAAGAGCAGGTACAAGAAAAGTGCGCTGGGTCGCGCTTAGGTGGGCGGGGTCGCACTTAATTGTCTACAAACTCTGGAGCTGGTGGGGAAACATTTTTAAGCTCCGGAGCTTGCAGCCATTTGCGGCGGAGTTTAGGGGTCGTGTTTAAACGCCCTCAGAGGCGCGCGAGTCATTTTTCTACCTCTAGGGGCCGTGCCAACCATAGAGAGCAAAGATGAAAATCCAGGTCCAGTTTTACAAAAACCCCACCCCTGTGACCTCAATCAACTTCTGGTTTTAAGGGACAAAATGGCAGCTTCTGGGAGATTCCATGAGCTGCAATAATGTTTCCCCACCACCACCACCTTCTCTCCCCCCCCGTGAAAAGAGACATATGGAAAGGGTGCCCAGGGGAAGCAAAAATCAAAGCCTAAAGGGCATCTGCACAGGCATGACCAAACTTTGGCCTTCCAGATGTTTTGGACCGTGACTCCCATAGTCCTTTGCCACTGGGAATCTGAGTTTAGAATTCTGGGAGTTGTGGTCCAAAACATCAGGAGAGCTGAAGTGGACATGCCTCACTTAGACCACAAAACTTGTGAAATAACGGTTGTTCTGTCTGCTCTCTTTAGGTGGCTGTAGGACACCGGAGCAAGCGGAAACGGATGGACCCGGAGGAAATTCGGAGGCTTCGGAATTACGCCGGATGTCCCCTGAGGAACCGCACGGGCGCCTTGTCCAGAGATCTGAAAGCTTTGGGGAGCAGCCCCCAGAGATGACCCAGGGCGGGCCCCCAGTTTGCGTGGATGTTGCCGGCTCGGGGATGTCGTCCGGGAGAACGATCAAGCACCGGTGCCCGGAATGCGGGCAGACTTTCCAACACAAATCGGCTTTAATCCGGCACCAGAAGATCCACTCGGGGGAGCAGCCCCACATTTGCCTGGAGTGCGGGAAAACCTTCCGCCGGAGGGACAAGCTGGTCCGGCACCAGCAGATCCACACGGGCCAGAAGCCCCACGGCTGCCCCCAGTGCGGGAAGAGCTTCCGGGAAAGGGGCAAACTCATCAACCACCAGAGGACCCACACGGGCGAGAGGCCCTACGCCTGCCTCCAGTGCGGGAAGGCCTTCGTCTGCAAAGACCACCTGGTCGCCCACCACCGGATCCACACCGGGGAGAAGCCCCACGAATGCCTCAGGTGCCGGCAGCGGTTCGGCAGTAAGCAGAGCCTCGGGAACCACTGCCGGGTCCACGCTGGCGAGAAAGACTTCCATTGCCAGGACTGCGGGAGGGTCTTCCATTATATTTCAAACTTCAACAAACACCAAAGAATCCACGCGAGGGAAGAGGTTGTCTAGCGTGGGGAGGCCGGGTTGTTTGCCAAGCTTGGGGCCACCCTCCCCTCTCCCCAGATGTTCCTGGACTCCAACTCCCAGAAGCTTCTACCACTCGCTGTGCTGGAAGGGGTTTCTGGGAGTCAACCACTGGTCTAGATAAAGAACAGCGAGCGTTCCATTTTATTGGTAAGTGTTTGATACAGTAAGTCTGTAGTATGCCTGGAGAATGGGTTCCAAGCACCACCACCCTCTAGCTGCTGAAAAAAAAAGTGTATTGAACACTATATCTTACAAGGTATCTGGCTCTCAGTAGTTATTTCTGTTAAATACAGATGTTTTGGGGTATCTTTACATTTATCCACAGGGATTGGGTTCCAAGCCATGGTTGCTGAAAAACAGGAATTATAGTGAGCACTTGTGTGTGTGTGTGTGTGTGTTGTGTCATTACAGTTGTGACCAACTCTTTATGACTCCATGTCCATGGAGTTTTCTTGGAGAGTGCAATACATAGCATGGTCTCTGGCTCCACCTATGGCCTTTTTACACGACCCCTCAGATCCGCTGGTCCCTTAAATTCGGACCAGAGATCTTGAGGGTTTGTTGCTGTTCCTCCGTCCCCACCCGCTCCGCACTTCCTTGTTCTGTCTGCCTGAGGAGAGGGAGGGGAAAAAAGCCTTAAACAGGGACAAAAGAAGAAAGCCTTACCTCCGGTGCGTGGAAGCTTGCTCCGAGCCCCGGTCTTACTTCCTGGTTGCTCTTAAAGGGGCGGAGGCAAAAGAAAAACAACAAAAAGAAGCGAGGAATGCTCAGGCACTCTCCGCATCAAAATTTTTCACCCTCTTCAAGCAGGTACAAGAAAAGTGCGCTGGGTCGCGCTTAGGTGGGCGGGGTCGCACTTAATTGTCTGCAAACTCCGGACCTGGTGGGGAAACATTTTTAAGGTCCGGAGCTTGCAGCCCTTTGCCGCGGACCTTAGGGGTCATGTATAAACGCCACTAGTGGGAGTATATCTGTGAAGATTCTCCTTCATCCAGGTGAGTTTATCTGGAAGTTGAATCATGGCTACTGGACTTCTTTTTCTTGAGAGGTAGAGACATTTCGCTGCTCATCCAAACAGCTTCGTCCGTCTGAATACAGCTAGTCTATAAGATGGAGGACTCGCACTAGCTGTATCCAGACCGATGAAGCTGTTTGGATGAGCAGCGAAACGTTTCTATCTCTCAAGAAAATGAAGTCCAGAAGCCATGGCTCAACCTCCATGGCTAGTGGGTGGTTTTGCTAACTTCACCTAATGGGAGGTTTTGCAAACTTCATCTTTTGAAAGATAGATTTCTAGTACTGTACTGTACTTTTCTTTCAATATTTTCAATCCGTGGGTAAGTGATCCTGCGGATGAGGGAGTCCTGCTGTATTTTCAGCCAGTGGACAAGTGAATCAGCAGATACTAGTCCTGTGGATAGCTGGTGTGGTGGTGGTGGTGGTGGTGTCCTACGATCTCTCCCTGGTCACTGTCGTGTGCTTATAGGTACCCCACTAGCGGTGGGCGAGATAGAAAGGCAGAGGGGACCGTCACGCAGGGGTAAAAGTCTTGGCTTTCCACTTGGAAATGGTGTGTGTCATCGAGGCTCTCCGGTCTTATGATGGGCCTAATCGTGGAAAGCAGGAGGAAAAGAGGAAAGTCAAGTACGCAGTGGGCTGACTCCCTGAAGGAACCCACTGGGCTGAGTTTGCAAGAACTGAGCAGGGTGGTTAAGGAGAGGATAATTTGGAAAACTCTACTTGAAAAGTACATTGTTCCTCATTATTGTAAGCCGCCTTCGGTCCTTTTCCAAGGAGAAAGGTGGGGTAAAAATATTCAATCAATCAATCAAAAAGATCCCCAGTAACTCAGGGGTGACTTGGCAGCACATAATAATAAATGATGTTTCTTGTGTTCCTGCCCAGAGTGGCTTTGCAGGTAGGCGGGCAGTATATAGATAAATATTTGATTGATTGATTGATTGATTGATTGATTGATTGATTGATTGATTGATTGATTGATTGATTGATTGATATACTGCCCATCTGGTTGCAAGGCCATGGTGGATCTGGGATTCTCATTTGGATGCATATTGACCACCATGCAGAGTATCCCGTGGTATGTGAGATGTTGAAGGACTTGCCATCATCCCCAAGTGAGTTTCCTATGGCTGAGGAGAGATTAGAACCCAGTTCTTCTAAGTCTTCGTCTAGAAGAGAGGCAGATTCTTTGCTGGGATTCCTTAGGACGGAAAAAAAAGGTTGGAAAAAACCCAACAGCCACTGCCTCTATGCTTTTACAGTGTATACAGCAATAGGGTGAAACCACTGTCGGAATGGCATATACAAACCTGCCCCCTACATCTGAGAAAAGATAGTGTCACTGTAGAAAAAGAGAGAGGTTAACTGGGTCCAGAAGCACTGTATTGTGAGGACAGGTTACTCCGTTTGGCGCTGAAAAACAAACAAACATGGGGATGTGATGGAGATTATAATACAGTACTAAGTATGATTTGAAGAATGTCCTATAAAACTATAACCCAATGAAGTCATCCAGGGAAGCTGAATGGAGCAAGATTTGGGGTTTTCCCCCACAGCACATAGCCTGCGGAATTCATTGCCGCAAGGTGTCGTGAGGGTGGTCAACATGTGCAGAGGTCCCTCCCTCGTCATCGTCTCCCCCATGCTGTTCAACATCTACGTGAGGCCGCTGGCTGGGGTCATTAGGAGATTTGGAGTCTGCTGTCACCAGTACACTGATGACACGCAGCTCTATCTCTCCTTTTCTACCTCTGCAGTGGAGGCTGTCTGGACCCTCGACCAGTGCCTGGACGCGGTCATGGCATGGACCAAGGCCAACAGGCTCAAACTCAACCCGGAGAAGACCGAGGTGATGTTCTTCGGGAGTTCCCCGTCCGGATATGGAGGCCCTCTCCTCAGTCTGGGGGGTGTTTCCCTCCAGCTGGCAGACAGGGTTCGGAATCTGGACGCGGTTCTGGATCCGGCCCTTTCTATGGAAGCCCAAGGGGCTGCCGTGACCCGAACCGCTTTTTATCATCTTCGCCAAATTGCCCAGATTCGCCCTTACCTGGACGGTGACTCTTTGAGAACTGTAGTGCAAGCGCTGGTGATCTCGAGGCTGGACTACTGCAACGCACTCTACATGGGGTTGCCCTTGACTCTCCTCCAGCGTCTGCAGCGGGTGCAAAATGTGGCAGCCAGGCTGGTGGCGGGTGTGCGCTGTCACGACCACATCACCCCAGTCCCGGCTCACTTGCATTGGCTTCCCGTTGCGTCCCGGATCAGATTCAAGGTCTTGGTTTTAGTTTATAAAACCCTCCATGGCTTGGGACCAGACTACCTGTCAGAGCGGATCGCCCAGCGATTAACCGCGGCTCGTCCAATCCGGTCGGCGCGGGTGCACTCGCTTCGGGTGGCCACCCCCAGAGAGGCCCGGAAAACTTCCACCAGGAACCGGGCCTTCTCGGTGGCTGGCCCAACTTTGTGGAATCGTCTACCTAGCGAAGTGCGGTCTGCAGAGTCCCTGACGGCCTCTTGTAGAGCTTTAAAAACCTTGCTCTTTCGAGAGGCCTTTGGTGACCTGGTTTAGTTTTTTTTTTTCCTCCGCCATCTGCTTAAGTCTAACTCCAGTTCTTTTATGCCAAGGGTGGACATCTTGTTTTTAAATTGTTGTTGTCTGTGCTTGTTGTCTATTGTTATTTTGGCCCAATTGATCGGCCCGTTGTTAGCCGCCCAGAGTTCCTATGGGAAGATGGGCGGGATAGAAATTCTATAATAAATAAAATAAATAAATAAGAGCTGTTGGTAGGCTCCTAGCCAAGAATCAGGATGGCTATAAGTTCCCTCCAGTATCAGAGGCAACATTTCTCTTAACGTCAATGGCTGTGCAACATAAGCGGGATGGTCATCCGTATCTTCCTGTCCCTGTTGGCCTCTGTGCAAAACACAACCCTTTACCAGAGGACTCTTGTCTAATCCAGGTTTCTCATTTCTCCAGCTGCAGTCCCTGAAGTTCTAATTCCAGAATAATCCACTTGACGGAAGGCACCTTTTTGTTCTGGACTTTTTAATACTATCCCTGGCTTCCCCTAGTTCAGGGGTGCCCAAACTTTTTGTAAAGAGGGCCAGATTTGGTGGCTGAGAATGTGTCAGGGGCTGGTTGCTCCCCGACCCTGCCACCCCACTGCAAGCCCACCCACTGACCCCTTGCAACCCCACCCACAGGAAGGAAGGCAGGGACCAAGGGAGGGAGGGAGGGAGGTGGAAACCAAGAGAGGAAGGAAGGAAGGTGGGGAACAAGGAAGGGAGGGAGGGAGGGAGGGAGGTGGGGACCAAGGGAGGGAGGGAGGAAGGAAGGAAGGAAGGTGGGGACCAAGGGAGGGAGGAAAGAAGGAAGGTGGGGACCAAAGGAAGCACAGGGAGCCGTGGCCACAGGTTGCCCCTTGGAAGAGGCGATCTGTGCGACCTTGCAGCCCCCAGGCTCCCCAGCGGTGGCAACGGCTCGCCCACCAGCCCACCCCCAAAGCTCCTTGGTGGTGGCAGAGGCCCACTGGCGAAGGAGGGGGAGGGAGGGGTGGGCCAGCGAGCTGCGGGCCACTCAGATTGGCCTGACGGGCCGGATTTGCCCCCCCCCCCCGGGGCGGACTTTGGACAGGCCTGCTCTAGTTCCTTCCTTTTAGAGAATATGAATATCTGACCGCTTTGTATCAATAATGGACCATGCACTGCAAATTCTGTGCCACACACACACACAATAGGGGTGAATGCCCTGCCTATACAAATGGAATTATATACTGTATGCAGTCTAGAATGAGATTCTGCTAAGTGGAAACTTTTAGGAAGTAATTTCCCAGTTTTCGGTGGCTTTGAATCCCGGGTAAGGACACCAGCCCAAAGAGTTCAAGGCACCATGGAACTAAAGGAGGAAACGTCAAAAGAGGCAGATGGAGGGGAGTGGGATCAGGAGACAGGGATCTAGTTGTCTCATGTGTTCCCAGAGGCATTTGCCAGGGCCACTGGGAAATCCAGGAACCTTTATTTGATGGGCCCTCGGCCTGACCCAACAGGGCTCTTATTAGGTTCTTAAGTGAGCTGTAATCCACAACATGTTACACCCAATGAGTTGTGATAGTCTTTAAGGTGTCATGACTTGTTTTGGTCACATTGGCTGCCTGGGCACCATCATCACAGATCATCCCAAGCTGGCACTCTCGACCACTTCCTAAAAAACATAAGTAATTTGTTATCTATTATGACGGTACCCATGCTATCAACACCTTGAATGTTCACAAACATGATCCCCCCTGGAAGCTCATTCTCAGGTGTTAATTATTCAACTGCCTTTCCACTTGGCCCTATCCATGGACACTCTATGTACAGGCCCTGGAGTTGTGTGGGTGGGTGCGATTTTGTACTTGACGTGTCTGAAGAAGTAGTTTATAAGCCGCAAAAGCTCACACTGAAATAAATTAGTCAAGGATTAAAGATCTCACAATACTTTTAATTTTTGTTTGTTTTTGTGGAAATGGTATAATGCAGCTACTCTCCTTTGTTTTCTGTTCACTCACTCACTCACTCACTCACACACACACACACACATTGTGTGCATTCTTCTGTGGTGTTCCAGCCACTGCATTGTCATCTGCTTTGGGAAGGATGATGCGCATGCTAATTCCACAAAAAATCCACCTAATCTGCCCCCTCAAGTCAAAGCAGATTCATTCCTGTCATTTTGGTGCCTGAGGTAAAAACCTCAAAAAGCATAACTCCCCGCACCCTTGACACTACAGAAACCATAAGAAAATAATCATTTGGGGAAACACGCTGCTAGATTTGCCCTGAATGTTTTTACGCTTCCCCAGCGATGGCCTTCCATTCTGGCTAGGCGCTTTGGAGGGCTTGGAAAGGGGGTGTCTCCAGAACGAATTGAATTCGTTCTCCGAGGCAATTTGTTATCCAAAAAATTTTGTTATCCGAAATGCGGTTTCCCATAGGAATGAATGGGGAACTAATTAATCCGTTCCGGTGCCTAGGAAAAAGACATAGACACCTGTTGTTGTTTTGCTCAATATGCTTTATAAAGGGTACTTTAAAGGTACAGATGTGATGCAGCCCAGGAAAACTTTTTTTAACAATGCATGCTGGAAATTCGTTATCCGAGGCAGCCCTATACCTAGAAATTGCGATTCATTATCCGAGGCAGCCCATAGGGAAAATTCGTTACCTGAGGCAGCCCGATACCTGGGAATTGTGATTTGTTATCCAAAAAATTCGTTATCAGGGACATTCGTTATCCGAGGTATTACTGTAATACCATGGCAGCCTAATGGGCTAAGAATTTATCATCATTCTCCCTTCAATATCTAGCACATCCCTGAGGTAGCATCCGGTACTGTGTTTGTTGAAGGAAGGAAGGAAGATCTGCTAAGAGACTGGTAAAGAGAGGAGGAAGCCTTGAGTTTCCATCCTGACCAGGGAAGAAGCAACCCGCCCTTCCCTCGCCACGGTACATGCTCGCCTGGATGGAATCCCTCCTCACCGATGGCGAGCAGTAAACTTGGTAAAACACAAGGCTGCTCGTAGCTGTGACGACTAGGTTCTATTTGCAGATCCAGCGGTTACGAGTTCGATTCCCCACTGGGCCTCCTTGACGGAGGCTGGAGTAGATGACCCAAAGGGCCCCTTCCAGTTTGATGATGATTATGATGATGGTGGTGGTGGTGGTTGCCTCTTGATCTACCAAGAATCTCTCCCTATCCCCAGCCTCAGTCACATTGCTAGCTCTCTTGTGTTTTGTTTGATTGTCCCGGGGCAATAAAGGCACCGTCTTTTCTTGTGTGTAAGACTATATTGTGGGCTAAAATTGTGAGACTTAAAATTGAGGGTCATCTTGTACACGAAAGTAACGCGAGGAGAGAACTGCGCACTTGCGGAACTGTAATTTTGGGTTGGAAATATGGAGGTTGTCATACATGTGAAATTCTTACAGACAGAAAAATGTGGTACATCACTAAAATGGCTGCCTCCTGCCTGTCACAAACGCCTCCAGCAACTTCTGCTAACAGTCAGGAGTTGTCACTTGCCCTTGAAAAGACTTGGGGATGGTGACTTAAAGTATGCCTAATAACTTAACTTCTGCATAGCAGAAAAGACCTAAGAGCTGAAGGATTTACTACCATTTATGTTTTGATTACTCCATTCTGGCCTGGTGTTTCAGCTCAGCAAAGCCTGAAGGATGGGGCGAGGGGCAGAAATTAAATAAAAAGAATCTTCTTCTTCCTAGTGCAGGCATGTCCAAACTTCGGCCCTCCAGATGTTTTGGACCACAACTCCCAGAATTCTAAGCTCAGATTGCCAATGGCAAAAGACTGTGGGAGTTGCGGTCCAAAACACCTGGAGGGCCGAAGTTTGGACATGCCTGTCCTAGTGTTTTCCCTGGAGCTGTGGGAAAAGCTTTTTGGATCCTGAAACGCCATTCTGCATTTCTGTGGCATATCTGTCTGTCTTTCATTTAGTTTACCTATAATACTGTACATATTATAAATAAGTATAATAAGAATGTTACCTAAATACTTGTTCTAGACGTGACTGATGAATATCTACCCATTGCATTTAGGTAGCACTTAGGATTTCTCCCACTGTACTAACAAAGGGGCAACTGTACTCTCTTAATTGTTTGCAAGTAATTATGCAGGGTATACATACATCTGCCCCCTCCCTCCTGCCCAGCAAGCTGGGTACTCATTTTACTGATCTCAGAAGAATGGAAGTCTGAGCGAACCTTGAACCCCAGGTCATGAGCACAGTCACAGCTGCAGTCGAGCAGTTTAGCCACTGCCCCAGAAGGCTCTTCAGTGGAACTACTCGTATGTAAATGTGTACAGTATTGTTGTTTAACAGGAAAAGACCAACATCTCCTGGGTGCCTTTAAACATCTGAACAACTTGAACATAATAAATGTTCAATGGATAAAATACAACATTCCAAAGGAGGGTGTTGCCATGGGGACACACAGCGTGGCATCCCTTCAGACAGGCTGAGGGACCCCACAAATCGTGTCACTACCTCGGGGACAGACAGATACACCACAGAAAAGATTCTGCAGCTGCCAATCCTGAAGCAATTTTGTTCTGAAAACTGACCGGGGGGGAGGGGGAGATTCATTTGAACTATGGTACCGGAGGAGAGCTTTATGAAAACACTGGACTGGGCCAGAAAGATGAACCAGTGGGTCCTAGATCAAAATCTACCAAAAATTAAAAAAAAAGATGAAATGTAAGCTGTCGTGCTTTGGACACTTCATGAGAAGACCAGATTCTCTGGAAAAGACAATAATGGTGGGAAAGGTGGAAGACAGCAGGAAAAGAGGAAAACCAAACACAAGGTGGACTAAGGAAGCCACCAGCTTGAGTGTGTAAGAACCTGTTGAGGACAAGGCATTTTGGAGATTGCTCATTCACAAGGTCACCATCACAACCCTTGGGAAATGCAGAACTGGGGCAGGGAAAACAAGGGACAGATGGACTTCCAAGCGATAGGATAGGATAGGATAGGATAGGGGTCTTTATTGTCATTGCCCCCTTGCAGGAACAACAAAATGTCACGGTTGCTCTTTTCAACCCATATAAAACATTCCACATAGATTTAAAAACAACCACAACACAAAAAATATAACGTATAAAATAAGCTGAGTTCAAAGTCCAGTGACAACTGCCTGCCGCGAACACAGCATTCAAAACTTTTCCCTTATGGCGAGAACGTTGGATTTTTAAAGGCAAAATAAATGTCACCCCCCACCCTCCCGCGTCTTTCCGAACAGCTGCACTTTTCTTCCAGAATCTGGTGGCAAGAATCTGAAAAAAGAAGGCAAAAAATAAATAAAAATCCACCCAGAGTCTGTGCTTCACTAATGGAGGGCAAAGATGTGAAATTAAACAAAATCGAATGTGGGGGCACAACTTCGGAGTATTACCATTCAAACTACAACTCCCAGAATGCTCCAGGGGGTGTTCTGGATGGAGGATTCTGGCACTGGTAGTCCACTATATACAGTATTTATATTTATATTTATGCTTTCCCAAACGTATAAATATAAATGTTTATATATTAAATGGCTGGAACAGAATAGATAGATAGATAGATAGATAGATAGATAGATAGATAGATAGATAGATAGATAGATAGATAGATAGATAATTACTCCGACATTTTAAGGCAGAAAGCAAAAAAAAAAATGATTCACCCACCAACTCAGCTTAACTCTTACAATACCAGCTTTTATGCAGGTACGTTTGTGGCCACATCCCCTCTAAAAACCCAGGACACCTTTTCCCTTTATTTTTTTTTTTTTGGTATATGTGCCATCCGATTGGGATCCGGCTCACAGCGATCCGAATGCATCTTTCGAGGGAAACAAAGACTTTTAAGTACCAGTTTTAGCAATTCCACCCCCTCTTCCCCGCCCCCCCGTGTCTCCGCGGCAGAGAGCGGGATTCGAACCCATGGCTTCCCGTTCCGCTCGCTCCCTCTCCCCTGCAGAGACGCCTCCCTTCCACTTCATTTGGCTGCTTTTCGGCCAAATCGGGGGGAAAGGGTTAAGTTCATGGAGGTTTCTCTTGCTGGGCGTCCTAGAGAAGCGGCGAGGTTCGAGGCGGATCGTGGCTGGAAAACCCATTTCCTGCCCCGCCTCCCGTGGGAAAGTCGGGTTTAAATTTCCCAGGCGATGTTGCCCCATCGCGTGCTTTTAGGTGAGTGGGGAAGTCTGTCTGTAGGGTTTTAAAAGGGTGGTGGTGGGGGACATGAAGAACGCAACCTCTCTGATCTGATCTGATCTGGTTTCTGCCTCTTGAGGAATTTACTTCCCAGCCTTAAACATATAAACAGAGCCTGGCCAGAGCCATAGAACTATACAGCTCTGGCCCAATCTTCTCACCATTTCTACTAATTAATTGTCCCTCGTCTTCTCCCCCCCCCCCTACTCCCTCCCCTCCCCTATCCACCCCACAACTCTATATACTACAGCCAATGAATATCTGGTATGAAATGTAAATCTCTTATATTTTGCAATCACCTCATTCTGCTACTATATGTCTGAAGAAGTGGACGTGTCGTCCATGAAATATTACATTAAAATATGAAATTAGTCTTTAAGGTGTCACGTGTTTGTGTCTTTTGTTTTGTTTTGTTTTTCTTTGAATTTTGCCTGTATTAGAAAAGGAGGTTTGCAATTGTAATTCTGGGTGGTTGTTTTCCCTCCCCTGGCCGGGCGTGTATGCCTTTCACAGACATGTCTATGACACAGGCTGTAGTCGAACAGGTGAAGCTTCGAGCCATCCTTGCTCGCAGGAACGATACTGGTTGAATTTCTTGTTGTTCTGGATGGTGCTTCTTCGGGTTGCATCCATGGCTCGTGACGCCTGTGGGATGCTACTCGACAGCATCCCGGGCCTGTTTGCAGAACATGATGATGGCAATTTTAAAAAAAAATGCAAAAAAGGTCCAGTGCTGAAAGGGGAAGGACAGAAGAAACTCTACTGGACGGACCCCCACGGAGGGAAAACGACTGCTTTGCATGGAGGATGTTCCAGGTCTACTGAAGGACAAAGTTGGGAGGCAACTTGAGGTCATCTAGACAACCCCTTCCTCAGTGCAAGCACTGGAATACAGTACAGGTTACTATTTTTAATTGTGTGCTACCTTTCTGCCCCACCTCTAATTTGTCAAACATGAGGCCTTGTACTCCGCCCCACCTCCCAACAGCTGCCCTATGAGGTAGGTGAGGCCGGAGAAAAGTGAATTAACCAGAATCCACCCAGTGGATTTCGTGGCTCAATGAGGACTAGAACTCTTGGATCTCTCCTCTCTCCACCCAAACACACAAGCAACCATACCAGGCAAGGCAGGTAGCTGGAGGTGGCTTCCTACCCTCTACTGAAGCACTTCATGCATCTGTTGACTCTTAGGGAGACAAAATTTGTGTTTTTGTTCCAGAAGCAGGGAAAGATCTTCCTTTTCAGGCAAGCTTTCCCCGAATGAGGGACTATCTACTTCTACTATGTGATATTTATATGGACTACCATGCCTGATTACATTGACTGACTTCATGAGAACACCTGTTTCCACCCCTCATAATGGATTTTTTTTTCTTGTGTGCTCTTCGCAGCTTTAATGTTACCTTTTAATGTTCTAAGAAGCCTCTTCTAATTCCCTGCTGTTAGCTTGAATATGCCTTAACAATTGTTAATGTGTTTTGTGCTCCCCGTGTTTGATGTTGTTTTGCTATTATTTGGTCTTTGCCTCATGCCAGGCTATTGGTCCGTTTTTATTGTTTTATTGCATTTATGTTTGATTTTGATCTTTGGTTTGCACATACATATCTTGGTTTAGGTAAACCGCCCAGAGTTCCCTTTGGGAAATTGGTAGGGCATGCATACAAACAAACAAACAAACAAACAAACAAACAAACAAATAAATAAATAAATAAATAAATAAATAAATAAATGTTCTGGGCTGTGTGTTGCCCCTTATTATTGTAAGCCACCTTGTGTCCTTTTCCAAGGAGAAAAGTGGGGTTAAAAAATATTCAAACTAAAGATTTTGCTGGAGTTTTTACAACCTCACATGCGGCCTGTAGTTTGTTTGGCTTGAAGGAACCTTTCTGGCCTTGAGTGACTGTCAATCTGTCCAGTACTAACCAAACATTCCTTCCCTGCCTCTGAATGGAAAGAAAGCTCCACCTCTCCTATCTGTGTCTCCTTTTCCTCTCTTGAGTCTGTTACAAGTCTGTTAGCAGTCCTATTTGTCAGTTGGCTGTTTGGTCTGTTCACAGCCGTAAAGTAAGGGAAATGTTTTTTTTAATTCTTCTTGCTATTAATGTCTCAGAGTGAGTTATGGAGACTGCGAGTGCCACTTAATGAGAAAAGTGGTGGACTATGTGGGAGAACTTAGAAGCTGTGAATCTCTGCAGCAAGAGGAATCTGAACATAAATGTTGCAAGACTTTGTAAAAAAATGCCTATTTATTTATTTATTTATTATTATTTTATTTTTACAATTTATATGCCACCCACTATTGTGTATGCCTGCTTACCTGAGGTTAAGTTCCATTGACTTCACCTGCTTGAGGAGATAAGAGTCAGAATTGCTGTCAGCTTTGCACCACTGGCTTTGTGTTTAATTTGCAAATTGGAGATTGGATTTCCTTATAAGTCGTACCCCTGGAGGGGGTGTCAAGATCGCCGAGCAAGGGTGTCCTCACCTGCAGAAAGAGGTCCTCTGAGTTTGACGTTCAATCTCTGGATCAATGGTTGTTAAAAAATAATTTGTTCAGAGGGTCCAAACTTAATTTCCCAAAATCCCTCACCCTTGGTTCTTTTGCGGAGGCTTCTGGGAGCTGAAGTTGTCCCCCCCCACACAAAAGAAAAATCTTGTCATACCCTCAGGTGCAATTGAGAATAAATCCATGCCCTCTTCCCTGTGGCAACCCTTCAGTTATTGGAGGACTGCTATCATGTCTCCCCTCAGTCTTCTCTTGGTCAGGCTAAACATGCCTAGTT
>JAHTLZ010000147.1:260960-278492 GCA_023846285.1 Phrynocephalus versicolor
TTCTTCTTCTTCTTCTTCTTCTTCTTCTTCTTCTTATTATTATTATTATTATTATTATTATTATTATTATTATTGGGTGTCCTTGTTGGAAGCAAGAAGTACAGTGTTACCCCAACTTACAATGCTCCCGACATCCAAAAATCCCAACTTAGGGATTCCAGTGGGTTTTTAATACCACTGCCTTACAAGAAAAATATAGGGTTTCCCGTGTTACAGTTTTTTCCCCCTCCCGTGGCACTTTGCGATTGGGAAGTTTTAAAACACCGACGCCATGCTTCCTGACCTCTGTGGGTTGTTTGAGGCGAGGAGTGGGGAGGTGTGGTGTGGGTTTACGAGAGCGAGTTGGAGATTTTTTGGAGCGATTTTTAAATAAATTATATACCGGTATGTCTTTAAAAAGCCCAACTGACTCCTTGCTTAGCTTCTTTACTGCTTATAGGGAGTTTGGAATATTAGTACTCTTTCCTTCTTCCTCAGGTACTGGGGGTGTCCCAGGAAGGAACAACCAATGTTCCTGAAGTGGAGAGGGCGCCTTTGAATGCCTGGCAGAGGCCACCTTTTATGGAGATCAAACGGGAGAATGATGGAGAGATGGCCACTTTGGGTAAGAATTCCTCTGAGTTGGAGTAATGGTCTTTTAAAGTGCGTCGATAAGGAAGTGAACGCACAACATGGGTTTGATAGAGCTGCTTTTTTTTTTTTAAGAGGCAAAGACAATTTGATGGAAGGGTGGAAAATTTATTTGTTGGGACTGCCACTCCTAGAATCGCTGCTGCCAGTATGGTCAGAAACCATTCCAGCTAGGGGAATTCTGGGAATTGTAGTCCTGATTGGTTCCCCACCCCCACCCCACCCCACCCCCGTTACTTGAGCTGTGATTGGACAATGGCCACACTCCCTTTGGGTACTGACCTCACCCCCTCTGGGCGCTGACCATGCCCACTGCCACATAGCAGATCTCGAGAGGGTTTTGACTTAAATTAACGCCTCTCTCGACACGAGGCAACATGTCCCACACAGGCACAGAAACTACAAGTATAGTGCCATTCGACAAAGCAAGGTAACTTTGTGATTGTTCACAGTGGTGGCCAACCTTCGGCCCTCCAGATGTTTTGGACCACAACTCCCAGAATTCCAAGTCTAGATTGCCAGTGACAAAGGACTATGGGAGTTGCGGTCCAGAACATCTGGAGTGCCGAAGGTTCACCGTCAGTAGAGGGTAGCACTTTCATCCTACCAATTCACCAAAATCTGCATAAACTTTGTGGCTACGATCACCAAATTTGATACCATTGCAGTTGCAGAAGAAATAATAGTTCCCTCCCCCTCTTTAACCAAGGTGCACACTCCCTGCTCGCCTTGTTTTCCAAACAAATTCCCCTCCTGGAAGCATGGAAAGTATGTGCCTTGTTTTAAGGGTGGGAATTCTGTGTCCTCTTGAGGTCACTGTGATCATGATTTCCAAGCTCCTTGAGAATTTCCTGAAGCACCCCACCTAGATTCTTTCTTTTAAAGAAAACCCTCCCCTGTCTTGTCGAAACAGGGCACAGCCCCCCCCCCCCCGTGACTTGTTTTCCTCCTCAAATGATGTTTTCTCCCACCAGACGGATGCAGGGAGTTGAGAGTGGGTGGATGGTGGTTTCAGTGCAGTTTGTGGACATTCCGTAGCAACCTGCCCCTGTTTTTGAGGGCAGGTGGATCTTTTCTCATCACCGTTCTGGGAGGAGGAGGGACGGGGACTTTAGATTATCACTCTCAAAAGGTCCCCGGCTCTCCCTTTTGCCATGAGCCCCTAACCTGCCCATCCTTATGTTACAAGGTCAAACACCTGTAGTACTGTATAGATAATTATATATATTTATGACACATTATGCTTATGGGTAGCTGTATCTTTAAAAGTGTTTGCTAGGAAAGACCAGAATGTTGTATTTGCATAGGGTAGCATTCTGAACAATCAGAATGTGTCCGGAGTCGGCCAGGCAGCTACGGTATATAAAGCAGGTGTCAGAAGTCTGTCAGACAAAGACAGACATTTGACAGGGACTAATACAGGCATGTCCAAACTTTGGCCCAGAATTCCAAGCCTGTATTTCCAATGGCAAAGCACTGTGGGAGTTGTGGTCCAAAACATCTGGAGGGCTGAAGTTTGGACATGCCTGGACTAATATCTGAGAGGGTGTAATATAGATTCCAATATGTAATATGTTCAGATATGTCTGACAGGATTAAAGATGTAACTGACAGGATTTGATACGGCCAGATAGGGCTTCGTAATACAGTATATAAGAATATTAAAAGACTTGGGTGCGAAACCCAGTTCTCAGCTTCAGATAAGAACATAAGAACATAAGAAGAGCCATGCAGGATCAGGCCAAAGGCCCATCTAGTCCAGCTTCTTGTATCTCACTGTGGCCCCACCAGATGCGTCTGGGAGCGCATGAGACTAGATATCTGCCTCCTGATACCACTCCCCTGCATCTGGCCCTTGAAGGACCCCGGTTTTAAGCTTGGAGATTACACATCTCCGTCATGGTTTGTAACCTGTGATAGACTTTTCCTCCAGGAATCTGTCCAATCCCCTTTTGAAGGCATCCAGGCCAGATGCCATCACCACATCCTGTGGCAGGGAGTTCCACAGACTAACACCGCGCTGGGTGAAAAAAATATTTTCTTTTGTCTGTTCTTACTCTCCCAGCCCTCAATTTAGGGATTACAAATGTAAGCGTGTTATGATGGAAGAGTTAGTTATAAAGATGGGCGTGAATGGTTCGTGCCCGTTCATGCTGGTTCGTAAAGATGGCAGCACAGGTCTTGCTCCCTTCCCCTGCCTCCTCAGCTGATCAGCCACTCACTAGAGCCAGGTTTCCTTCTTTCTCCACCTCTTCAGCTAATCTCCCAGTCACAAGCAAGAGCACAGAGTTTTCTGCCCTGCCTTTTTGTCCTGAGTGGCAGATCAGCCAAGACTGATGGAGCCAGATGGGTGTGGAGAGGAGCAGCAGCAGCAGCTGCGTTACCCTCTTTATGAACTGGGGCAAACCTCTTCATGCCCACCTCTGGTTAGATGTTTACTGGAGAAAAATGTGTCCGTCAATAAGTTAAGAACATCTGTAAAAAGTACCAAGTCTAAGCGCTATGAGGGATATTATCCCGTGGTACCCCGGTTTAAGTAATTAATTTGTTCTCCGGGCCGTTTCGTATTGTGAAAAATTATTAAAACCGAAATGCAATTTCCCATAGGAATGCATTGAAAACCAATTAATCCGTTCCAGAGGTCAGAAAAAAGGCAAACTGGGACATTCTATTTAAAATTTTCTTAAACCAAGACATCCCCATGATTTTTATCACGCAAACATCACATATGATCTTCTAATGCCTTGTGAAAAAAATAATTCAGCTGCCACAAAGCTGTTTTTTTTTTAAACCGAAGAAATGATTGGAAATTGGGATGCCTCGGTTTTAACAAAAATTTCAATGGAATGCCCTGGTTTAAGTTTTTTTCATAAGGCATTAAAAGTACCGCGGTACTTTGTGTGAGTGGCAATGAAACGAACAAATAAGTAGCATATGTTTGTTAACAGCAATATTCTTTCATGTTTTAACAAAGATGCAAGTGATTATTTACTATCAATTGCTGGCACAAACACATATGAGGGAGAACATCAAATTTTCCTTTATGAGGTGGTGGTCCCCCCCACCCCCATACAAGTGGTACCTCTTAAATTTAATTGGTTCTAGACAATTTTGTCTTACAAATCATGGTTTCCCATAGGAATGCATTGAAAATGGATTAATCTGTTCCCGAGTCTATGGGTATTGTTTTAGGAAAATTTTCTCTTACGAAACATGGTTTCCCATAGGAATGCATTGGGAATGGAATCCGTTCTGGAGGCTAGAATAAAGACAAAAATAACCAGGTTTTAATTCCTGGGTACATGCGGATTGGTTTTTGTAGTTTTATGTAATCATCCTGTATTCTGCTATGCCATACAAATTAAATATCTAACTCGGTACTTTATTTCACTTTTTATCCTTGTGAACACTACATGTAGGTGGAAAAAAGGGGCAAGACTTTGTTCTATGACTTAGGTGGCAGAATCTCTTGGGCAGTGTCATAGCATGGGTTACTAGCTCCCAGGGTATTGCAACCCTTAACCTGTGGACCATTAATACTCCCTGCGTCCAGCAGTTCAGTACTGAACTTCTTACACCTATCATGGAAATGTATGGTATTTTTAGAAAATACTCTTAGGACAAATGCCTCATGAGACAAAAAACTTGTAGGAAGAAAAAAAAATTCTGGGAATAGCCATGCTTTGCATGACAAAAAAAAATCCCTATGGCATACCTTATGTTCTCTATTCTTATAGAACGGTGGTCCTCAAACTTTTTAAACCGGGGGGTGGGGATTCATACACTGTTGGGAGCTATGGGAAAATACTTGTCCTAAGAGGTACCACTGTATGCTTGAAACTACAGTATGCAGATATTGCAAATCAGAAGTTTGCTATTATTTATTACAGCCAAGAGCCAATGGCATCCCTGCAGAAAAGACCCATTTAGCGAGCCACACAGATTGGTAAACCCAATTCTTGTGCTTTAATTCCTCTTCTTCCAGCAGGGAATGGGAAGGAGCAGGAAGATTCTGGGAAGCTGGGACCGTCTTGGAGATTGTCGGGAAGAGCCGGGCAGAACCTGTCCATGTGGCCTACAGAAGGGGAGGCCTCGGCAAACCCAGAGGAGAAAGGAGGGAACAAGTTTATTAATTCCCAGGGGCGGTATGTGGAATTGGAGAGGGATGTCCTCCAGCTGACAATTCCTGCCGACGAGGCTCAGAAACCGGCGGGAAACGAGAGAGAAAAATCCTGCATCCATTGCGGGAAGGATTTCCAACTGAAGTGCAACCTTCAGGCGCACGAGAGGACACACACGGGCGAGAAGCCCTACAAGTGCTCCGTCTGCGGCAAGGGCTTCAGCACCCGAGCTTACCTGGTCACCCACGAGCGAATCCACACGGGCGAGAAGCCCTACCAGTGCTCAGATTGCGGGAAGAGCTTCTGCGACAACTCCAACCTGATCGTCCACAAGAGGACCCACACGGGGGAGCGCCCCTACCAGTGCACGGACTGCGGGAAGAGCTTCCGGGAGCGGCCCGTCCTGATCCGGCACCAGAGGATCCACACAGGGGAGAAACCCTACAAATGCCGAGACTGCGGGAAAAGCTTCAGCCAGAGCTCGGGCCTCCTGGTGCACGAGCGGACCCACACCCGGGAGAAGCCCTACACGTGCACGGACTGCGGCAAGAGTTTTGGCGGGAACTCAAATTTGAGGGTCCACATGAGAATCCACCTGGGCGAGAAGCTGCACCGATGCTCGGACTGTGGGAAAAATTTCAGCAACCAGTTGCTTCTCGTTCAGCATCAGAACGCACACCGGGAGGGCAGGCTTTAAAGGGTGGGGAGAACTCCGCCACTACTGCTCGGTGTCAGTAAAAACTGTGAGGGAATTTCCGTTTTGTGTGGAAGTTTCAGAGAGGGCAGCTCTGTGAGTCCTTTCAAGAATTCCAGGCAAAAATCAAAGAAGAGTAAAACAAAACAAAAGACACAAAACACACTATTATATAGTATTATATTATACACCTCATTCTGCTCCTCTTGGTCTGAAGAAGTAGACGTGTCCACGAAATGTTACCTTAAAATATGAAAGTTAGTTCAGGTGCCACATGTTTTATGTCTTTTGTTTTGTTTTTCTTTGCCTTTTATGTGGGAAGGTGCCATTGCATTTATTTATTTATTTATTTCAAAACCTGCTTAATAGGTTCAAGGTCAACTTTTAACGTTCTAGGATGCCTCTTCTGATTCTCTGTTCATAACTTAAATTATGTCTTAAATGTTCTGGGTTGCGTATTGTCGCTCCTTATTGTAAGCCACCTTGGGTCCTTTATTTAGTTAGTTATTTAGAATATTTTTACCCCATCTTTCTGAGTAAAAATATTCTAACTAACTAAATAAATGTTTACCCCAACCCTTTCTCCTAAAAAGCAAAGGTCCTGAGGTAACTTGCGTCATTAAAAACACGACGCGATAAGCTAAAACCAAGAATTAATAACATTACATTAAAATGCTAGGTAACAGCATCACGAAAAGTGGATTGAGGAGCAATGTAACACGAACCATCCTGTTCATTGTCTGTTAGCCGTTCCTTAAGGAAAACCCTCCCTCAAAAGAAAGGTCTTGGCCTGCTCTCAGAAAGGCAGCAAAAATGATGTTACACATGGATCGGAGATAATCCCGTGTGTGTCTACTCAGAAGTAAGGCCCATTGGGTTGACTGGAGTTTAGGTGCCTGGCCAAGGCACCCAAGATGGCGGTTGCTACCACCAAGAGACCCGCCTCAGTGACTAGGGATGCCTGTAAGTAATCATGACACGTTGAGTGCCCCAATCCTATTTTGTGTGTGTGTGTGTGGGGTTATGCTGCCGTTCAATATGACCGTTTATAATATGGTGACAGGAAATTGTTACTCCTCTTACTAATTACCTGAGATGAACTCATCTGTTTTAAATGTTTCGGTTTTATTGAAAGTTAGGTTTTTAGCTAGGAAGTGGGTTTAAACTCTTTTTAAATATTTAACTGTTGGGTACGTATATTGGATTTTAATGCGTTGTAAACAGCCCAGAGAATGTGTGCACTATGGGCCAGTATGCAAACTGAAATAAATAAATAAATAAATAAATAAAATAGCTCAGGCATGTCCAAACTTCAGCCCTCCAGATGTTTTGGACCGCAACTCCCACAGTCCTTTGTCATTGGCAATCTAAGCTTAGAATTCTGGGAGTTGTGGTCCAAAACATCAGGAGGGCTGAAGTTTTGGACCACAAAATAGCTGCTGCCTGCAATCCTGGCCATGTGCCAGTCCCAATGCCTTGACCCGCAATGAGGGAGGCAAGGGACAACTCGTTTATTAGCAGCAATTAGCTGTCACCATTGACATGACTAGAGCTAACGCCAGCCTAAATCCCCCATCTGATTCTGGCTACTGTGTACATGTGCAGATCATAGACACATCATTCTAAAGCAGTAAAATATTCCGAATGCCAAAAGTGTTGGCGAACCTATGCCACACTCGGAGCCCTTCCTGTGGGCACCCGACATTGCCCCTTCACATGCGCCTGTATTCAGGTTAAATGGCTGTATTGGCACTTTGCGAAAAATTAGTGGGTTCTGAATCGCAGTTGGGCACTCGATCTCTAAAAGGTTCGCCGTCACATGCTTACCATACTAACTGCCCTTGCATATCTGGAAGGATGTGTTTTTTAAAAGCAATCTATTACACACAGTAAGACACCCATATGGCATTGGTTCTCTCCCCCCTCCTCCTGTAGAGACTGTAATAGCAAATGCTAAATGCAGTGGACCCTCGTATAACAAACAGTTTGTATAACATAAAATATGTACAACATAAAAAATTCCAGAGATAGCGGAAATTTGCTTAACAGAATCGCCTATGGGGCAAATCCGTACTACATAAAAATGGTCACGATTAGGGAGTACACTGTTTTCAATGCATTCCTATGGGAAATTTGTATAAAGGAAAATTTGCTTAACATAACTTCATTTGGAACAAATTAATTCCTTTATACAAGCTACCACTGTATATACAGTAGTGTAGTAAAGGAGGTGGGGAGGAAACAGAATTTTTAAACATGCATTACAAGAACTGGACACGAGGGGGTGCCAGATACCATGGTAAGTTCTGTACTGTATTGTGGTATATTGTATAATGTTGGTATTGTATAATGGAATTAATTCATTCCAAATGAAATTCTGTTAAACAAATTGTCCTTTATACAAATTTCCCATAGGAATGCGTTGAAGTCAGAGTAATCCCTAATCATGACCATTTTTATGTTGTACGGATTCGCCCCATGGGTGATTCTGTTAAGCAAATTTCCCCTATCTCCGGAAATTTTTATGTTTTACAGATTTTATGTTATACAAACCGTATGTTATACAAGGGTCCACTGTATAAGCTTAAAGGAGACAAACCTGTAGCATGTACATATTCGTTACCATTATTTTAATGTGTGGCATAGGGGCTCTGAAAGGGAGGGAGGCTACAGTATCATGTTTTTTATTATGTAATCTGTATATGTAGAGAATTTTCAGCTAGGAACGTATTATCTTGCTTCCGGACGCCTTCCCAGTTTTACATATAAGCAACTATTCTTGACACATGATGAAGTGTGTGAGGATGGTTTGGCCTCAAATGGACCTTAGGGGCCATTAACTTTTACAAAAGCCCCCCCCCCCATCCTTGTTGGTCAATACTGTGACTGCCTACATTTTTGGCCCTTGGTGTGCAGAGCTCCTGGCTGGAAGGGCTGTCATGATGAGCTCCTCCATTTCTAAATTACATGTTAAATTCTAAATTCTCCACTTCCAAATTACCTGTTACTTTCCACCCCTCCTATTGGATTTTTCTTCTCTTTTGGTGTGCTCTTTGTAGCTCTACTGTTACCTTTTAATAGAATAGAATAGAATAGAATAGAATAGAGTTTTATTGTCATTATGCATACGCAAGATATGCACAACGAAATTAGAGTGCTGTTCCACTACACACTCTAAACATACAAAACACATAAAACATATAAAACACCATACAAAATATTAAAAACTCTTAATATTGGTTACAAAATTTAAAACACTACTTAAAAACTGATTAAGATGGTGCTAAAACTGTTGCATTTAACTTGGATACCGCTCTGTGATAAAAACTGTTCTTTAGTCTATTTGTCCTTGACCTAAGAGACCTGTATCTCCTGCCAGACGGCAACAGTTCAAAAAATTGGTGGCCAGGATGCGAAGGGTCTCTCAAAATTCTAGATGTCTTCCTTGAGCATCTGTTCTAAGATGCTCTAAGATGCCTCTTTTAATTTCCTGTTCTTAACTTGAATATGTCTTAAATGTTCCGGGCTGTATATTGCCTCTCCTTGGGTCCTTTTCCAAGGAGAAAGTTGGGGTAATAATAATAATAATAATAATAATAATAATAATAATAATAATAATAATAATAATAATAATAATAATTATTATTATTATTATTATTATTGCTTCACTACTGATCCCACCAAAACAAGGGTGTAAAGAGGACCAATCCTAGGCAGCGTGAGGCACTCACCTTGGGGAGGAGAGGTTGAGAAGTACAAAACAGATAGAGGATTATGTATCACGAGACGTAGTCTGTGTAGGGGGGACTCATGTGTAGAAGGCTGTCATGACTGAGGCGGTCCCGTCTTCAATATTTACAATAACATTTAGCTGCCTGTGCAGATTGCTTTAGTACACAGAAAAGCCCTTATTCTTCACCTCAGGCAGCCAAATGTTTTCGATCCTCTCTGGATGAATATGTGCAACAGACCTGTGACTATTATACAATGATACTTTTAATTTTCTTTTTCAAAGTAGCTTAAGATTCTTTATTTAAACAAAAATATTGGACATTGAATGCAATGTATAGAAAGGTAGTTTTAGAGAACAGTCAGCTGTACAATTAACGGGCATGAAACGTATAACGACCATGTAAGCAGCAAATAATAAAATATGTATTTCATTTTATACTTTCAATTCCAATATTCGACTATTGTTGTTTTTTAAAGAGCCAACTGTACTACCCATTGCAACAGGGCTAGGAAACCTGCCACCCTCTTTGTGTTGAGAAACTACAACTCCCATCACGCTTCACTTTCCCACTAGCAGAGGTTGAAGGGAATGGGGGGTCCTGGCCATATCTGAAGGGCTGTGTGCTCCGTAGCTCTGGGTTAGTACCCAAGGGCCAAATGCCTCCTCAAATTTTACCTCAGGCCACAACAACCTTAACTTTCAGGCAGTCTGTGAAAGATGAAGAATCAGAAACAAAGAAAATGGGGGGGGGGGGGATGGACGGATGTGACCAGATGGAGCTTTATCTCACATCTTTGGACTGCTTTTGCATTATCAGGTTCAGTCTTTTTTTTTTAAGCAACTATATGTTGTGATTGCAAATCTGCCCTTTTTGTATCACTGGTGGGATACTATTATGCTTTTTTTTTTTTTTAGCACAGGGAGGATCCCTCCATTCAGTTTTCACCACACATGATGCCCGATGTCGAGGTGTTCCCTCAAACGGTGGAGTGCTTTATCGCTTAAGCAGCACGCAATGTAGTGGGGTGCCGGTTATGGATGATTTTTTTTAAAAAAATCTAGCTTTCCTCTCAGGAGCATAGAGGCTGAGAGAGGGGAACAGCCTAAACAGAATTGCTTTGAGGTGCAGTGTAGTTTTCTGTGCCATACCACATTTTCAAATGACCTTGTGTAGCCTGATCCAGCCTGGGATAACGTCCCGGTCTAGTTGCTGCTGGGAGTTTTTACAATCTCGCATGGTGCCTATAGTAGGCATGTCTGAAAAAAGCCTTTACTGTCTGGGGTGGCTGTCAATCTAGCCAGCATGTTTTCTAGATGTGATTGCATGGCAACTGTTTAATCCTCTGTTCCACAGTTTTTCCTGGGAGTCACGTCAGGCTGACTGGCCTGTAGTTCCTGGGTCCCTCTTTTATTTATTTATTTATTTGCCATTTTTGAAGATAGGGGCAACACTTGCCCTCCTCCAGTCACACGTTTCCCATGATTTCAAGAAAATAATGGACAGCGGTTCTGAGAGCCAATTCCTTCAGTACACTCTGATGCAGTTCATCCAGCCCTGGAGATGTCAACTTGTTCAAGTTGGTAGGGTATTCCTTGACTATTTGCTTGTTAATCTGGAGCTGCAGCCCTGTTCCTCTCCACTTGCGCTTTACTTAGGCCTGCAGGTTCAATGTCTATCTTAAGGGAAAAGATTCAATCAAATGGGAATGGGCCACCTCTGCCTTTTCTTTGTCATTGGTTACTATTTTTCCATCTCCACCGAGGAACAATTCCTTTTTTTTTTTTTTTTGGTCTATTGCTTTGCACATATCTGAATAATGTTTTTTTAATGGCTTTTAGCATCTGTAGCTAATCTCAGCTCATTCTCTGCTTTTGCTCTCCTAATGCCACCTTTGCAGTTCCTTGCTCTTTGTCTGCAGTGGCCTGGACTTCTTTCCACTTCCCGTACATGTCTTTTCCCCTCGTGTCCTCCATGAGCTTCTTGTGAAGCCACCATGGCCTTTTTTCCCACTGCTTCCCACTTTTTTTTTATTCTTATCCGAATAGATTGTAGCTGTGCTTTTAGAATTCCTTTTTTAAAGATACTCCCACCCTTCTTGGACTCCTCTGCTTGTCAGGATCGCCTGCCATGACACCTTACTAATCTTTGTTCTGAGTTCTGACTTTTAAAAAATCCAGTTTAAGTGTGTGTGGCTACACTCTGCTTTGATTTCCTTTGAAATCAAGAATTCTAAGAGAACGTGGTGGCTCTCACCCAGTAACCCTTACTTCCGCTTTCCCCCACCAAGTCATCTCTATTGATTAAGATCAAGTCAAGGCCAGATGGTCCTCTAGTTTCGTTCTCCACTTTTTTTGTACAAAATCTACTTTTTGAAAATTGTCAACCACACAAGCCAGGGGTTTCTTGCAAGGACCATTCTTGGCCAAATTTGCCACCCATCATATACCCGTATAGTTGAAATCCACCATCATGTGTTGTTTTTACTTTGCTTGCTTCTTAAAAAAATCCTTGGAATTTGTTTTCTCAAAAGTTTCCTCGGCTTCTTCTCCTTGATTGGATGGTAGGTGGTAGACTCTACCTGCCATGTTCCTTTTGTTTTCTTGTGGTGGCAAACCTTTGGCACTTCAGATGTTTTGGACCATAACTCCCATAGTCCTTTGTCATTGGCAATCTAGGCTTGAAATTCTGGGAGTTGTGGTCCAAAACATCTGGAGTGCCAGGCGAGTGCTTTTAATTATGGGACAGCCAATCTGAACATAACATAAGGAGAGCCTTGCTGGAACAGGCCACAGCCCATCCAGCCCAGCCTTCTGTCTCACACAGTGGCTCAATAGTTGCTTCAGGGTATTCCCAAGCAGATGTCTTCACCTGCTTGCGATTCCCTGCAAATGGCATTGAGAGATAGCCTGCCTCTCTCTCCAACCCGGAGGTTGTCCTTAGGTATCCATAATGATAGCCATTGATACTTTTTTTCTCCATGAACTTGTCCAATGTTTTCTTAAAGCTGTCAAGGCTGACAGCCGTCACCAGTTCTTCTGGCAGGGAGTTCCAGAGACCAGTCATCCTCTGGGTAAAAAAGTGCTTTCTCTTATTTGTTTGAGATCCTGAACCCAAAAGTTTCATGGAGTGGCCCCTAGTTCCAGTGTTGTGCGATAGGGAAAACAGTGTTTCCTTATCTACTTTGTCCATACCCTGTATGATTTTATAAACTTCAGTCAGGTCACCTCTTGGATCATGATCAGGGAAAAACACCCAGAAGCAAACAACACATATGGGAATGCTTTCCTCCCTCAAAGGGTTAACTGGAAAGAGCCCTAAATTCCTAGAGAGCCCCTGAGAGGGGGGAGCAGGGAGGATGGAAGAGCCACTTCCGTCAGTGCTGGATGGGGAGGGGGGAGGAATAGGGACCTTGACTTGCAGCGAGCGATGATGCCTGATTTTATGTTGCCAGGTTTGCAGAAATGAGCTGGTGAGTAGTGATGCAAAGGGCGCGGGAAACCCTTTTCTCTTATTCTCCGCCTGCAAGTCGTATGGCAGCTATTGCAAAAGCAGCGTTTTGGTCACAGGATTCTCCCTGGAGGATGCAATGCAAAAATGGGTGTGATAATAAATAAATAAATAAATAAATAAATAAATAAATAAATAAATAAATAGCTGACATGCACGGGTTGAGAACGATGTGATTGTGAATAGTGGTGCTTCTACCAAATACATTGCCTTTTTTTGATTTATTTTTCTTTAATTTTTGCTTAGATCCTACAAATTTAGTATGCTTCTCTATGGAGTTGAGGCTTGGACCCTTAACAGACGCATTAGGCAGGAATCAGAGTTGGAAGAGACCTCAAGGGCCATCCAGTCTAACTAACCCCCCTTGCCATGCAGGAGGAAGCTGGGAGCATCCAAAATGTGGACTTTTACAGACAAGTTCTGAAGATCCCTTAGACAGCCAGAGGCATTAATGTGGCTGAATTAGAGCGCATGAATAAAAAGTTAGAAATCCTCAATACTGTGAAGAGATGGAAACTGCAGTATTTCGGACATATAATGTGCAATAAGAAATTCCATCTGCTGCAAGTTATCCTTCAAGGAAAAATAGATGGGAAGCAGGGTCGGGGTGAAGAAGAACATTCCGGACTAAAAACTTAAGCCAATGGTCTGCAGTGAGCACAGCTGCTCTGTTTACAATGGCTTTAGATTTTAAAAAACAGATCATGCTATCCTTTCTGGCAAGATGGAATTCACCAGATGATGGTCAGATGGCAGGAGGCAGGGCTGAATTTAGAACTGCATCAAGGTCCGGGATAAGGTTTCACACCCGAGACACCAAAGGAATCAGCATAGTCCATGCCAGTGGTGCTCAACTTGTGGGTCCCCAGATGTTCCTGGACTGCAAATCCCAGAAATCCTGGCCAGCTCAGCTAGTGACGAAGACTTCTGGGAGTTGCAGTCCAGGAGCATCTGGAGACCCACAGGTTGAGAACCACTGGTCCATGCTCCCTTACCTACGACCCTTCCTTCCTTCAATTTGACTCTCTGGAGACCATGGTCCCTGCTAGCCTGAGGGAGTTGGGGGGGTGGGGAGGTCATGCAAAAGCCACATGTTCCATTTGGAAGTTGGGTATAATTTAATAAAACTCACTAGTTGTAATCAATAGGGGCCAGATTAAAAAAGGAGCAATTTTACCTAGTGGTTGCAGTAAAATCCCCTGGTGTATTCAATGTGCCTCCTCCTTCTTGGTACGTGGTGCAGGGGTGACTCTTTTCTTGGTCTCTTCATCAATCCGTAGAAGTACTGTAAAAGTAAAAAGGGGGTTTGAGCCGTGTGACACCCCCCCCCAAAAAATTATATCCAATTCACAATACTGCCTTTCAGTAAATACTATACATCCGAGTTAGCCTTTCCTCTACAGCCGGCAATAATTTATTTGCAGAAATAAAGCATTTTGCGCAAAAGAGCCACTCTGTCTTGTTGTTGTTGTTGTTGTTGTTGTTGTTGTTGTTGTTGTTGTTGTTGTTGTTGTTGTTACACACAATACCTTACAGCTAGAACAGATTCTATTCAACACTTTTTAAATTGAGGAGGGCTGAATTGTCAGTCTGTTCCTAGAGGTTCAGGGTTTTGTAAACCTAGACAGTCCTAACTTATTATTTAACCATCAGCTTGTAAGAACAGAAGAACAGCCTTGCTGGAACAGGCCACAGCCCATCCAGTCCAGTATTCTGTCTCAAACATTGGCTCACCGTTTGCTTCAGGGTATTCCCAAGCAGGTGTCTTCACCTGCTTAGGATTTCCTGCAAATGGCATTGAGAGATATCCTGCCTATCACTCCAACCCGGAGGTTGTCCTTAGGCATCCATAATGATAGCCATTGATACCCTTGTTCTCCATGAATATGTCTAATCCTTTCTTAAAGTTGTCAAGGCTGACAGCTGTCATTACTGTACTTCTTCTGGCAGGGAGTTCCACAGACCAGTGATCCTCTGGGTGAAAAAGTAATTTATCTTGTTTGAGATCTAACACCCAAAAGTTTCATGGAGTGCCCCCTAGTTCTAGTGTTGTGCGATAGGGAAAACAGTTTTTCCTTATCTACTTTGTCCATGCTGTGTATGGTTTTAAAACCTTCAATCAGGTCACCTCTTAAGTGTGTCGTTCAACGGTGAAGAGGCCCAGCTGTTGCAGCCTCAGATGGTAAGGAAGGCGTTCCAGTCCCCTAATCATTCTGGCTGCCCTCCTCTGCACTTTTTCCATTTCCTTAATATCTTTCTGGAGGTATGGTGACCAGAACTTTACACAATGCTCCCGATGGGGCCTCACCGTAGATTTATAAAGAGGCAAAATGACACTTGCTGACTTATTTTCTATACCCTTCCTAATGATCCCTAGCATTGAGTTTGCTTTACACCTGGAACTTGTGCATTAGGAAGTGTGCTGTCTGAATTTGAGGCAGTCCCCTTTTTCTTTCTAACAAAACCTGCCAAACGGAGCAGAAATAGCATATGGAGAATGGTAATTTCACCTACATCACCAAGAGGTTGTGAGCAAGTCCAGTGTTTTTCTATGAGGAGAAAACTGTGTGGTTGTGAAATTGTAATTTTGGTTTGGGAAAGGGGGTCGTCTTATAAATGGGAAAATATAGTAGTTCAGATACAGCGGGGAACCCTAGTGAAGAGAAGGAGAGAGGCCTGCATTTAATTCCCCCCCCCCCCGGGGAGTAGTTATGTAATGAAGCAATTCCACCCTCTCTCCGCTTTCCGCACTATGCAGGGCAATGTCTAGAAGTTGAGTGATGGCTACTGGGCTTCTTTTTTGAGAGATAGAAACGTTTCTATCTCTCAAAAAAGAAGTCCAGTAGCCCTCACTCCAGATAAACTCACCTGGATGACTGAGAATCTTCACAGACATGCAGGGCAATGAGCTTCCTATGAAATCTGATCAAAACTCTTTGTCCTCCTTAGATGGATACATTCTTCACAAGATGGTCTGTTTTGGGTTGTCTTCCCCTTCTTCCCAGGGAGCGGGGCTTCTAAGAGTGTGCCTTGGTTTTTGAGGGACAAATTCCCAGTGGCGAGACTCTTTTTTGCTCCCTTTAGACCAAGATGGCTGCCGAACACCGTCGCCCATCACCTCCGGAGGTCCCGCTTCAGGCTGAGGTCGCGCAGGGTGTGAAGCAGGAAGAGTTTGATTCGGTAGGCCTGGAACCCGAAGAAGGACCCGGGAAAGGCCCTCAGGACATTCCAGACGGGATGCCGGAGGTGTTTTGGGGAAGGGACCCACCTGCCAAGTGGGACTTGAAAGAAGGCACACAGGAGACATGGGAAGCCCAATGGCATACGTTCCTCAAGACAATGGAGTCAGAGTGCTCCAGTCCCAGGATGCCACGACTTGCGGGATCCGTGCCAGGCGGCCGGGACAAGGATGTCCTGCCCCACTTCAAGGGACAGACAGGCATTGAGGACCGACCTGTGGAGCCTCTGTCAGATCTTGCCTCAGAGATACCACACAGTGAGAGCAAACTGTTGGTGAAACCCAACGGGAAACCCATGGAAGTCAAGGAGGAGGAACAGGAGAGCCCGGAGATCTCGGACCCCCAGCGGCTGAGCTTCCGGCTGTTCTGCTACCGGGAAGCCCCGGAGCCGCGAGAAGCTTACGAGCGACTCCGGGAGCTTGGTCATCAGTGGCTAAAGCCGGAGAAACGTACCAAGGAGCAAGTGGTGGAGCTGGTGATCCTGGAGCAGTTCCTGGCCATCTTGCCCAAGGAGATGCAGAGCTGGGTCCGAGAAGGCAGGCCAGAGACCTGCTCCCAAGTGGTGGGTTTGGTGGAAGGTTTCCTGCTGAGGCAACAGGAGGGCGAGAGGCCAGAAGAAGAGGTGAGGGTGGTCCGGGCAAGGTCCTTCTTGGTAGATGAAGAATCTGTGCCAAATGTGCCCAAGACCTGTGCTCCTTTTAGAGGAAAGTGGGAGACAACTCTCTTTGAGCCTTTTCACACGACCCCTAAGATCCGCTGGCCACTTAAATTCGGACCAGAGATCTTAGGGGTTTGTTGCTGTTCCTGCGTTCCCACCCCCTCCGCACTCCTGGCTGCTGGCTGCGTGAGGGGAGGGAGAAAAAAAAGGAAGAAAAGAATGCAGCCTCACCTCCGTTCTGCCGTCCCGGCACTGCATTCAGATCTCTTAAGGGGGCGGGGGGCAAAAAAAGAACAAACAGAAGCAAGGAGAGCCCGGCAGTCACTACGTTATATCTGCATCAGGAATTTTCACCTCCAGAGAGCAGGTACCTGAAAAGTGCGCTGGGACACGCTTAGGTGGGCGTGGTCGCACTTAATTATCTGTAAACTCCGGAGCTGGTGGGGAAACAATTTTAAGCTCCGGAGCTGGGAGCCATTTGCGGAGGAGTTTAGAGGTCGTGTGAAAAGGCCCTTTCACACACACACACACACACACACACACACACCATTGTCTAGAGCTGTCGTTCCCACCTTCAGGAACCCTAAATGTTCTTGCACTACTGTTCCCAGAAATCCTGGCCAGCAAATCTAGCAGTGAAGGCTTCTGGGAGTATTAGTCCAAGATCCCCTCGGGACACAAGGTTGGGAAACTTCTAGCCCAGCAATCCTAGCTTTCTTTCGTTGGGCTTCTGGAAGAGATGGAGGCCATTCAAGGTCAAGGACAAAAAGATGGCGGAAGGTTGGAAAGAGAAGAGGGGTTCTTGATGCACGCGGTCAACTCATGGCTGACCTCAAGGAGGGCGGCAGGAACAAGGCTTTTTGATCTGAAAAGCCATGGCACATCAACATGTCATCAGAGTTTAGATAGATAGATAGATAGATAGATAGATAGATAGATAGATAGATAG
>JAHTLZ010000147.1:278502-293223 GCA_023846285.1 Phrynocephalus versicolor
ATAGATAGATAGATAGATAGATAGATAGATAGATAGATAGATAGATAAATTAAATTTCCCAGAATTCACCAGTCAGCACAGCCAAGGATTATGGCTGTTTGATTCATTGACTGAACATAAGAACATAAGAACAGCTTTGCAGGAACAGGCCACAGCCCATCTCGTCCAGCTTTCTGTCTCACACAGTGGCTCACCATTGGCTTCAGGGTATTCCCAAGCAGATGTCTTCACCTGCTTAGGATTCCCCACAAATGGCTCTGAGAGATATCCTTCCTCTCTCTCCAACCCAGAGTGTTGCGTTACGAATCACACGGGACACAGAGTTTCGGGGTGCAATCATCTGGCGCTCAGGGCAGCATTCCTGTTCATCTGTCTGTCAGGGTTCCATGGATGTCTGTGTGTGTCTGAATGTGTGTAGGCATGCGTGTATGTGAGTGTGTGAGATTGTGTGATGATGATTGTGATTGCCTGCTGCCTGAGCCCAGCCTTTTATTAGAGAGTAAGCACAATAGATACAGGGAGACGTTCCTCAGGGGAGGAGAATGCAAGCCTTATCTGTGAGACCCCTGCTCAGTAAACAGGTACACAAAGGAAATAGGTTCCATGAGTGGGAGGGAGAAGGCTCCCTAGCTAGTGCGTGATTACTGATAAGGACGGAAAGGGCTTTCTGGTCTGTATCCTGATATCCTGTTTGCTCTGCCCTTTTTGCCTGCACCAGCATCAGCTTAGCTGCACCTGGGTGCCTGCTTGGCCATGGGGATTTCCAGGCCTCAGCTTCCTCTAGGTGCTGGCTTTGTGCTCTGCCCATTTCTTGGGGTACAGAGCTATGGGGTATGAATATGACATCCCCACACCAGAGGTTGTCCTTAGGCATCCATAATGATAGCCATTGATACCCTTGTTCTCCATGAACTTGTCTAATCTTTTCTTAAAGTTGTCAAGGCTGACAGCAGTCACCACGTCTTCTGGCAGGGAGTTCCACAGACCAGTGGTCCTCTGGGTGAGAAAGTACTGCATTTATATCTCGCCCGTCTAGCCAAAAGAGTGGCCTTGTTGCTAGATGGGCCGTATAAAAGCACCATTAATAAAATAAATAAATAAATAAATAAAAGGCCAGGTAAACCCTGAGGCCTCACTATTGGAGCCCAAAACCTTTCTTCAATCCGTTTTTAACAGCACAAATATTATTTTTTTCCAACTGAACCTTTCAGATCAAAGTGCATGCTTAAAACGCACACATGTGCACGGACCATTCTGATTCCACCTCCTTTTCTGGTTCTCTTATTCTCTCTCTCTCTCTCTCTCTCATTCTCTCTCTCAAATATGTTCTGTCCTCCCGCGTCGTTAGGTTCTGAATCCTTCTGAGAAGGTAACCGCCAACCTTGCTGAGGCTGAAGATGAAAATTTTCCAGACGATGGGAAGCCACCAGTGCTCCGGGAAATCAAACAGGAAGATGATCTTGCTGACATATTTTTGGGTAAGAAGCCCCCTGGCCCCCTGGCTGATGTTGTGGCGCTTCCCATGCTATGCCCCTGGCTCTTTCACAGGCTACTGACAAGCGCCGCCACTCATTAGCTCTTCTGCTGACACCAACTAGTTTCTCTAGTAAATTACAGTATTGCTTTCCAGGCTGATTTAAACTGAATAAAGATAAAAGAGGTTTATTTATAACAGGCTTGTCCAAAGTCAGGCCCAGGGGCCAAATGCGGCCTGTTTTCAATTTCTAAGCGGCCCACAGCCTCTTCTCCCCACCGGCTCAGCCTGCCACACATCCCCGCCAGCTGGCCTCTCCCCGTACTGGATGGAAACATCAGCTTGCAGTTTTATGGTTTCCCTCCCTTCCCTGCTTCCGTGGCGTAGTGGTTAAATGCCTGTACTGCAGGTAAAACTGTGCTCACCACCTGGGGTTCAATCCCAGGTAGCAGGCTCAAGGTTCACTCAGCCTTCCATCCTTCCGAGGTCGGTAAAATGAGTACCCAGCTTGCTTGGGGGGGGGGCAATGTGTAGCCTGCATACTGTAATGAAACTGTAAACCGCCCAGAGACTACTTGAAGTGGCATGGGGCGGTTATATAAGCAGAACACTTTGCTTTGCTTTTACCCCCAGCCACCTGCCCAACCTACCTGGTCCCGGCTCCGTTGCTGCAGCATCCTCCCCACCTTCTTGCATGTCTTAGAGCAGGTATGTCCAGACTTCGGCCCTCCTGAAGTTTTGGACCACAACTCCCAGAATTCTAAGCTTAGATTGCCAATGACAAAGGACTCTGGGAGTTGTGGTCCAAAACATCTGGAGGGCCGAAGTTTGGATATGCCTGTCCTAGAGAGGCTTGTCCAAAGTCCGGCCCCGGGGGCCAAATGCGGCTGAATGGTCGGCCCCCACACATTTTCACCTCACCAAATCTGGCCCTCCTTGCAAAAAGTTTGGACACCCCTGATTTATAACAAAGTAGGGGGGGATGCAGGGATGGGCCTGAGCCTCAAAACTACTCGGGGCTCCGTCCCTAAACTCTCCCCATTGGTCAGCAGGCATCAAAGCCATGCAGACACGTAACTCATAAATAATAAATGCCACAGATGTCTCTGAAGGAGTGTCTTCCATCACGTGAGATTTTCCCCGCTTGTTTGTTCTGATAATTAAATGCATTCTCTATCATGCAGAGACTGTGAGATAAGTGAGGCTGTGGATCTGGGATCCAGAGTCCACGGTTTTCCAAGTGGGAGAATACACGTAAGTGCTTCCCCCTTCCCTTCTTCTGGGGCTAGCCTTGGGACTGTGCAGCTGGCCCCAAGCCACCCAGGCTGGCTCTGCTCCCAGGAGGCACAGTGTGTGTGTGTGGAGGAATGGAACACCCAACATCTGGCCCTATGTCCAGATACCTCAAACACGGAGCGATCCAGCCAAAATGTTGCATTTAGCTAAATTTATCTCCCACTTTTCCTCTCATTTATTTATTTTATTTATTTTTATGCTTGTTAACCGCCCGATATTCCCGCGGGAACTCTGGCTGGTGTACAACACGTTGCGAAAAACAACAGCCCAAACGTACAAACCCCAGACAAACCCAATCAAAATACAAATAATGAAAAAAATGATAAAAATAGTAGTAGAAGAAAAATAATAATATAGAGGACATTAAAAATAATAAAAATTAAAATGGACATAGCACAGCAAATAGCCAAATGACAAGACTAGGATCCGGCAGAAGGGGGCTGGTGCTAGTAGTCATAAAGACTAAATAAATCCCAGAACGTACTCAGAGGTCACCCAAAGCATTCCCTGAAGAGCCGGGTCTTTATTTATTTATTTATTTATTTACTATTTGAGCTTATATACCGCCCATCTTCCGGATGGAACTCCGGGCGGTTCACAACAAAAGGAAATAAACAATATACAAAAGTTAAAAACAACATTACCATGACGCAATAAACAATATGCATAATTTAGTGCCCTTCTAAACGCCAGCAGCGAATCTGCCAGCCTCATCTCCATCGGCAGTTTGTTCCAATATGCCGGGGCTGCCACCGAGAAGGCCCGTTTCCGGGTAGACACCCTTCAGGCCTCTCTAGGTGTGCCCCCCCCGGAGCGAGAGGGACAATGAAGCTCTGGTTGGTCGGGATGAGGTTGATCTCTGGGAGATCCGCTCCGCCAGATAGACAGGTCCCAGGCCATGGAGGGTTTTGTAAACCAAAACCAGAACCATTGAGCTCAAGGTGGAATGCCGCATCCAAGTATGGATTTGAACCCAAGCCTGCCAAGTTCTAGGCTAGTGCTCTGCCCACCGGCACCACCTGTCCCTGGCTTGTTCTTCCAGGTGCTGCCACGGCGGCCGCCAAGGTCACGGCCACGCCTGCCACGATTGCTGACCACGTGCAAACCCCATGCCATGAAGTGGGCCGTGAGAAGACCATGGAGAGGGAGGAGGAAGAGAAAGAAGACAAGGAACCAACCACATCCACAGCCTTGAGGCGACCACCGGTCCCGTGGTTTGGCTTTGAGGAGGCGGTGACCGTTGTCCGCCAGAAGGGGAAGAACGTGGTTGTCCAATGCAATTACTGCCTGCCGTTGGTCAAGACCTTGAGCTCCGCCATCAGCACCTCCTCCAACGTCAAGCAACATCTCAAGGTGAGCGTTGGTCGGCGGAAGGAGGAGGAACTGGCACGTCTGGTGGCACCAGCCATCAGGGATGGGATGTCCGGATGGAGAAAAATACCAACAACCTTGGTGACTGTATTCTTGAAGGCTTTCGCGGCCAGGATCTGCTGGTGGGTTGTGGGTTATCTGTGCTGTCGGGCCTTGTTCTGGAGGTTTTTCTTCCTAACGTTTCGCCGGTCTCCATGGCTGGCGTCTTCAGAGGGCAGGAGCACAAAAATTCAGAGCACAGAGAGAATTTCTAGCTCCTTGTGCTCTTTGCCCTCTGAATGTGCTGGCCACAGAGACTGGCGAAACATTGGGAAGAAAAACCTCCAGAACACGGCCAAACAGCACGGAAAACCTACAACAACCAATCTTGATCACTGTCCGTGAAGTATTCGAAGTGGGTACAGAACAGGTAAACTAAAAGAGTTTGGGGATCTAAAACTTGGCTTCAGAAGAAGGCTGAGTGCCGAAATGTGCTGATCCTTTAAATCAGAATAAAGTTTTGTTTTGTTTTCACCTTTTTCTATATCCGGAGACCTAGGCTCTCATTTCAGTTTCTGAGAGGCGTCGCTCAGGCCAGCTCACTTATTTATTTATTTATTTATTTATTTATTTATTTATTTATTTATTTATTTATTTATTTATTTATTTATTTATTTATTTATTTGTTTGTTTGTTTGTTTGTTTGTTTATTGATATACCACTTCATCTAGCTACACGGCTACTCTGGACGGTTTACAAAAATCAGAACAGAAATCAAACCTATAAACAACATAATACAATATACAGTGATACCCCAAATTACGACGTGCCTGACAACCGAGAATTCCAACTTATGAGCGGGCTTCGGTTGTTTCCCCCCCAAGATGGGGTTTCCCACCCGATTAATGATGGTGGCTGTGGGGGGGGGGTAGAGAAGGGGTCAGTCATTTAAAAGGTCTTTGAGCCACTGATCCAAGCGCTTGGGTTGGTGGCTCAAAGACCTTTGAAACAGTGCAAGCTTTTCCCCTCACCCAGGGAAAGCTGAGGGAAGCTGCCTCTCAAAGACCTCCCCCACCCCCCTTTTCTTTTCTCTTCCAGTGCAAGCCCTCAACAGAATGAGTTACAGCTTGATAGGTTGGAGGGGATGTCCGTCAATGGCACCAGAGGCTGCGATTGGCTGAGGGTGCCTGTGCCTGTACAGAGGGAAGTTCCCTATGGCCCCTGTGACAGTGGCCTGCCAAAGGGGGGGGGCTTGTGGCCTCTTCCAAGCAGGCTCACCACCACATGAGGGACTGTATTAAAGGGTTGCGGCATTAGGAAGGTTGGGAACCACTGCTCTAAAGGAACTCAGGGTAGCTCATGTTACTTAAAATGCAAGCAGAGTTCAAAGCACAATAGACGGCATTTTTTTTGAAACTGGGCGGTTCAGTCGAATCCAACTTAATGGTGATCCTTTCCAGGGTTCTCTGAGCAGAAACTACTCAGATACAGGTTGACAATTTCTTCCTTGTGGAGGTGTACTGGAACTGTGCAGTTTGCCCAACGCTACCCAGGCTGGCTCTTTTCCCTGGAGACAGGGGCAGCTGTGCTCTGAAGCTCATGAAGCTGAAATTCCATGGCCCTTGATCCTCAAGAGGCCCTGGAAGTGACTTGATTCAGTATTTTAAAAATAAATGTGTGGTGGTCTTTCACGGAACAACTGCATCAAAGAAGACAACAGTGGTTACCCAGACCTCATGGTTAAATGCCTGTACTGCAGGTAAAACTGTGCTCACAATCTGGGGTTCAATCCCAGGTTGCAGGCTTAAGGTTCACTCAGCCTTCCATCCTTCCGAGGTCAGTAAAATGAGTACCCAGCTTGCTGGGGGGTGGGGGCAATGTGTAGCCTGCATAGTGTATTTAAAACTGTAAACCGCCCAGAGACTACTTGAAGGGGCGGCTATAAGCAGAATACTTTGCTTTTTGCTTTTGCTGGTTGTGAAGCCTCCACCTCCTGCCTCGCTGCCATAACAGCTCAGGACACCCAAAATGCAGTCCCACAAACGCCAGGGACCTCCACGGGAAATCAAGCTCCTGACCTCTGGCTCTGTGGTCAGCTGCCCAACTCACTGAGCTAGCACCTAGGCAGCTTGTGTATACAGGAGTCAAAAACCTCCATCCAGCCCAGGAACCAGATGAATCTGTTCGGGAGTCTTGATCCTGCGCTCCTGACTTAGGGCTTCCTTTCATAGCCAGGGTCCTTTTCCCATCACGCCCATCATAATACTTACTAGTTCCCTGAGTTTATAGGAAGTGGTTGGCAGTGCCAGGCTGGGATAATTTGTGCCCATCCAGCCAATATGACCAAAACATGTCAGGATACCTTAAAGACTATCACATCTTATTTGGTATAACCTTTCGTAGATTACAGCTCACTTAAGAACCTAAGAAGAGCCCTGATGGGTCAGGCCGAGGGCCCATGTAGTCCAGGTTCCTGGATTTCCCAGTGGCCCCACCAAATGCTTCTGGGAACACATGAGACCACTAGATCCCTGTCTCCTGATCCCACTCCCCTCCGTCTGCCACTTTGAGGTAGCCTCCTTTTAAGCCTGGAGATAACATTTATCCCCATCATGGTTTGTAACCTGTGATGGACTTTTCCTTCAGGAATCTGTCCAGTTCCCCTTTTGAAAGCATCCAGGCCAGATGCCATCACCACATCCTGTGGCAGGGAGTTCCACACACTAAGAACACTCTGGGTGAAAAAATATTTTCTTTTGTCTCTTCTCCCTCTCCCAACCCTCAGTTTGAGTGGATGACCCCCTGATTCTGGTATTGTGTGAGAGGGAAAAGAGCTTCCCTCTATCCATTTTATCCATCCCCTGCATCGTTTTGTACATCTCAAACGCGTTCCCCACCCCCTCAGGAGCCCTTTTCCCAGAGTAAAGCTGTAGCCTTTCCTCATAAGGAAGGTGCCCCGGCCATGAGCTCCGCTATCTCTGCAACATGGCCCCTAACAAGCTCTCTGATATTAAGCGTTTCCCTCAGGCTGTCAAGAGGCCGTGCGCTGGGTGATGCCTTGATTATTGCTGTTTTTTTAAAGGTGAAGCCCTTTTCATAGTTGTGCCGGGATCTTCTTCCCTTCTTCCTCCTCAGAAGGCCCATCCTGAGAAGCTGCAAGCCATTCTCGAAGTTCTCGGCGGAAGGACGAGGAGGCGCCGCCATAGCGAAGTGCCGCACGAAGACGAGGAGGAGGGCTGCCCCGCTGTCAAAACAGTGAGGACACGTCTTCAGAAGTGGCAGTACGACAGGGATATTTCTTTTCAGAACGTCCTGGACCAGAAACTCCTGGACTATGTTGTGGAGGAGACGGTGCCCCTTCAGACTGTGGACAAGCCGACCTTCAGGGCGCTGGTTGGCCTCGGCCTTCCGAAAGACCTCACCCTCATGTCGGCCCAGACGCTGAGGGAAACGGTGGCCCGGAAAGCGGCCGCCATGCGAGAATCGCTCAGGAACCGGCTGGGCGGCGTGTCCTACGTCGCCACCGCCGCCGACTGCTGGTCCAGCGGCCGGAGGAGCTTCTTGGCCGTGACGGCCCACTGGATCAACCCGGCCACCATGAAGCGCGAGTGGGGGGCCTTGGCTTGCCGGCGTCTGAAAGGACCCTGCAGCTACGGCGTCCTCGCCAGAGCGCTCCACGGCGTCCACGTGCAGTACGGGATCGACGACAAAGTCGTGGGCACGGTCACCGACAACGGGGCCCACTTTGCGAAAGCGTTGCATGTTTCCAAGGGCAAAGATCCAGGGGGTGGTGCCAGGGTGGACGACCACGACCGGGAAGAAGCTAAGGTGGAGTTTTTGCCGATCTCCGAGATCCTGGACGCGGAGAACGAGGAAGAAGAGGAAACGGGTGAGGAGGAGGAGGAGGAATTCTTTTGCTTGCCGCCGCAGCTGAGGTGCGCTAGCCACACCCTCAATCTGGTGGCCACCGAGGACCTGCTGCCCGACGCCTTCAAGCACAGCCCCTGGGGTCCTTTTAAGAAACATTTCCGTTCCTTGGTGGGGAAGTGCGGCAAACTGTGGTCCAGGCAGGGCCAGTCGGAGGAGATTGCCGAGTTCGTCCGCCAACAGTGCGGCGCGTGCCTGAAAGTTCCTGACAAAGCCCGGTGGCGCTCCACCTTTGAGGCGCTGAAGCAGCTCCACGAGCTCCTCTCGACCAGGCCGCAAAACGTGGAAGCCGTCAGGGACCGCTGTGGCGTGGCTCGGATGGCGGAGGCTGAGCTCCAAGTGCTGGAGGAGTACACGGAGATCATGGCGCCCGTGGCCCGTGGCCTGGATATTCTGCACCACCGGAACAGCACGTTCATGGCCTACCTGCTGCCGACGCTGTACAGCCTCGACCGCAAGTTGCAGAAGCTGGAAGACAGAGCGGAACCGTACACCTACTGCTTGCCGCTCCTGAAAGGTTTGCGCAAAGCTCTGAGGAACCGATTTGCACCCGTTTGGGAGGACAAGAAGCTTCTTTTGGCCGCCTGCTTACACCCCCTCTTCAAATTGGACTGGTTGCCCTCGGAGGTGTCCAGTTCGAACAGGTAGGATAAGAACATAAGAACACAAAAAGAGTCATGCTGGTTCAGGCCAAGGGCCCATCTAGTCCAGCTTCCTGTATCTCACAGTGGCCCCACCAAATCGTCCGGGAGCGCACAAGACTAGATCTCTGTCTCCTGATACCACTCCCCTGCCTCTGACCCTTGAAGTACCCCAGTTTTAAGCCTGGAGATGATACATCTCCATCATGGTTTGTAACCTGCGATGGATTTTTCCTCCAGGAATCTGTCCAATCCCCTTTTGAAGGCATCCAGGCCAGATGCCATCACCACCTCCTGTGGCAGGGAGTTCCACAGACTAACACCACACTGGGTAAAAAAAAAATATTTTCTTTTGTCTGTTCTCACTCTCCCCCAACCCTCAGTTTGAGTGGATGTCCCCTAGTTCTGGTATTTTGTGAGAGGCAGAAGAGTGTCCCTTTGTCTACTTTACTCATGCATCAATTTCCTAACTTCAGGCAATTAGCCAACAAAAGAACACTCTTTGTGCTACACCAACACATGTAGGTGATGAATTTGGGCCACTGTCTTCGTTCTAATTATGGAAGATAAGCGAGATTGCTTCGTAGTCCTTCTCCCGGAGTCCACCAAAGAATCCCAAAGATCTCCAGATAGGGCTAGGATAGGAATCCTTCCTACCCCCCCCCCCCCAAAGAGAGATGTTGATGTCAGTCCTAAGAACATAAGCACAGCCTTGCAGGAACAGGCCACAGCCCATCCAGTCCAGCATTCTGTCTCACACAGCGGCTCACCATTTGCTTCAGGGTATTCCCAAGCAGGTGTCTTCACCTCCTTACGATTCCCCGCAAATGGCACTGAGAGATATCCTGCCTCTCTCTCCAACCCGGAGGTTGTCCTTAGGCATCCATAATGATAGCCATTGATACCCTTGTTCTCCAGGAACTTGTCCAATTTCTGAAAGCTGTCAAGGCTGGCAGCTGTCACCACTTCTTCTGGCAGGGAGTCCCAGAGACCAGTGATCCTCTGGGTGAAAAAGTACTTTCTCTTATTTGTTTGAGTCAGAAGGTGACTAGATGCTGCTCCCCCCTGTCCCTCAAAATGCAGTGTTTCCATTTTCTGTATATAGGACAGTCTCTGGTTCCACCTAGTGGTCAGCCCTGGTAATATAGAACATGTGTGTCTTCTAGGTTTTGTTTGTTGTTATGTTGGTCACGACTGTAATGACACAACACACATGTTATTCAAACAGTGGGGTCGGTGAAACTGCAGGCATTGATCCCGCATATATGACATTCCTATTGTGTTTCATCTAGCTGCAGGGATGTCCATGTGTATTTTGGGGGCTGAAAGAAAAAGGAAAAAAAAATCAGAATTCTGCAGGAATTCCCCAGGCAAAATTCTGTCTGTTTCAGTCTGCAGTTAACAAAAGGTGGGATAGCTGTGTGGTCCTTATACTGTACACAATATGATGGTGAAGTTGGATGATTATTTATTTATTTATTTAATATACTTTCATCCCTCCTCTTTTGATAAACACATTGCAAACATGATCTAGCCACATTTTTGCATTTTCATTCTCATGTCTGATGCTGTGGATGTATTCCCAAAAAGCTCACATTAAAAGCTGACAATTTATTTTTTAAGGTGACAAAAGAGGTTTTCCTTTCTTATTCAGCAAGTTAGTTGAGCTCAACTAACGGTGCTGTCTCACAAATTATTTCTGTTTTCCCTAAGTCTCCTTTGCTTCAGCCGGCAAATTCAGGAGGAAGAGGGCTTTTTTTTTCCATGTTAAACATTTGAAAGGGACAAACCCTTTTTGATCTACAGCAAACCACATTTAGGATATAGTGGCTGGAATTGTATTGTTTAGCATAATAAGTCACGTGTTATAAAGGGAACTTATTAATGAATCACCTGCCTTTGCCTTAGAATCCTTTCAGTCAATATTTGTCAAGCTATGGAACTGTGGAGTCCAGGCATTGACAGTCTGCTGAGTCGTTGCATCATCATCACCATCACCACCACCACAAATAAATAAATAAATAAATAAATACTGCAGAAGGGACCTTGTGGATCATGAGGTCAACCCCTGTCAAGGATCTGCCATGGGGAACCGAACTCCAAACCACTAGTTCCACAGTCAGAGCTCGAAACCAGTGGTTCTCAACCTGTGGGTCCCCAGATGTTCCTGGACTGCAACTCCCAGAAACCCCTTCCAGCACAGTGAGTGGTGGAGACTTCTGGGAGTTGCAGTCCAGGAACATCTGGGGACCCACAGGTTGAGAACCACTGGTCTAAACCATCAAGCTACACAGCGGCCCTCCAGGACGCCCCTCTGCTTCTGAATGCAGGGTTCTCACAACTCTTCTTTCCCTCCCCCTATAGATCTGCCTTGGAAGCTTTGCTGAGGGCAGAAATCAAAGCTTTGAACATGGAGGGCAAAGACCAGACTTCAGAGAAAGAGCGGGAAACCGACAGCGACCAGGACTTCTTCTTTGACGTCGTCGAGCCCGCCAGAAGGTCAGCTGCTGAGGAGGAGATCTCAAGGTACCTGAAGATGCCGAGGAGGGAACTGTCGTCCTCCTCGTTTGAGGACTTCCCTCGAATTCGGCAGATATTTCTGAAGTACAACACTGCCGTGCCTTCCAGCGCGGCCATCCAGTGCCTGCTTGGCTTTGGGAGCAACATCATGGCTGTGGAAAGGCCTTCTTTATCCGACGAGGTCTTTGAACAGCTGGTTCTCCTGAAGCAGAATCAGCCGCGCTTGACTTGCTCACTTTGAGAACATTGCCAGGAACTCCATTTAAGACAGATTCACTTTTTTGAAAAGGATGAAGGACAGGGGAGCATTGAGCAGCTTAACCGTTGAAAAAAAAATTGAATAATAGTTCCGTTCACTCTTCCTGGCTACAATAGGAACTTTGTATCCATGGGGTCACTATCTGCCATTTAACTTATCCACAATCTGAAAATGTTAAAAATATCAAAAGGAAAAAAAAATCCAGAAAACCAGTTTTCACGTGCATTACCAGAACTGGCCATTAGAAGGAGCCAGAGAATGTTCTAGCAATACTTAGTGAAGGATAAATAGCATGATCTCTGGTGCCCCCTAGTGGCCAGTTCTGGTATGCATGTGGAAATAATGTTTCTGTTTTTTTCCTTTTACTATGCTATAAATACATAATGTTCATTATTATCCACAGTTTTCAAGATCCACAGAGCGTGGTGGTGGCTTAGAACCAATCCCCAGCAGATCTTACTGTATTATGGAAGGGGGTTGAGGATGTGGCCCTGTCTCTGCATATGCTTTTGATAACAGTCCTGCATAAAAACATTTGTTTTATGGCATCCTCTGTGTATGTGTGCATTTACTATGGGGGTGGGCAATTCTGGCAGACCCTGGGGGCAAATCTGACCTAAGGCCACTTCCTCACAACACATCCATCGGCTGCCTCACCACCAAGAGAACAAGTCCCTGTGTCTGGGTCTCGGGTTCGGACACTTGACTTTAGGCACTTTTACACACCCCTAAGATCCGCTGGCAACTTAAATTCAGACCAGATATCTTGGGGGTTTGTCGCTCTTCCTGTGTTCCCACCCCTCCACATTTCCTTGCTCCTGTCTGCCTGAGGGGAGGAAGAAAAAAAGGGGGGAAAGAATGCAGGCTCACCTCCACTCTGCCATCCAGCTGCTCTGGGAACCATTCCAGTCTCTTTCAGTCTCTTAAAGGGGCAGGGGCAAAAAAAAAAAAAACACAAGGCGAGGAGAGCCCGGCACTCACTGCTTTACATCCGCATCAGAAATTTTTCACCTTCGGAGACCAGGTACTTGGAAAATGCGCTGGGATGCACTTAGGTGGGTGTGGTCGTACTTTATTTTGTTTAAAGTCCGGAGCTGGTGAGAAAACATTTTAAAGCTCCGGATCTGGGAGCCCTTTGCCCCAGATTTTAGGGGTCGTGTAAAAGCGCCCTTTCAAGGCTCACATGAGCAAGAGCAAGGATAATTTCTCCCTTAATTTAGTGTGGAGGGATTTTTCACAGAACTCCCTGGAAACACCTCTGTAGGGAACGTGCCTGTGACATATGTGCTGTCAGGTCAGAACCCAATGAGAACAACCCTAACAGGGAGATAATTTCCTAAGACATATCATCAGTTCCACACAAGCACACACACTCCGTGAGTTTCCATAGCTGAGCAGGGATTCGAATCTAGGCCCTGTGTGAAGTACTCATCCATCCCTCTATCCAGCAAACAAGACTGGATATGCCCACCTCTTATTATTGCTTGCTTTGATGTAAGAACATGCCCATGTGGATTCTAAGTTCAATAATCCCGAAGATGATTTACAGTTGGTGGTATTCCTCAGAATAGGGGCCCTGTGGTTCATCTGTCAGGGCAGGGGGTGGGTATGGGGCCAGGTTGAAGGTCTGGAAGAAATATCTCATGAGGAACAGCTTAGGGAACTGGGAATGCTTAGCCTTTCAAAAAGAAGGCTGAGAGGGGATATGATAGCTATGTTTAAATATTTGAAAGGATGTCATATTGAAGAGGGAACAGGTTTGTTTTCCATGGCTTCAGAGACTAGGACTTGGGGTGATGGTTTCAAACTACAGGAAAAGAGATTCCATTTGAACATTAGGAAGAACTTCATGACGGTGAGAGCTGTTCAGCAGTGGAATATGCTGCCATGGAGGGTGGTGGAGTCTCCTTCTTTGGAGGTTTTTAAGCAGAGGCTGGATGGACATCTGTCGGAAATATTGTGATGGAGTTCCTGCATGTTAGGGGGTTGTACTGGATGGCCCTTGAAGTCTCTTCCAACTCTATGATTCTATGACCATCCCCTGCTGTCTCCCTCCACTCCCCCTGTTGAACTGCAGCCTGTTGGTCCTTCTCTGCAGGACCAAGCCTTCCCAGCTGATGAACTACAAGGGCCATGCTTCCTTCTCCCTCCATCCCTCTTCCTTCCCTTCTGATGTTCAACAACTGATTGAGGAGGAGTGTATGAAAAGCCGGAGCGGATGCAAGGGCTGTCACTGCTAAGTGCTCCTGAGTAGAAGAGGAGCAGGAGAAGGATCTTATGTGCCCCCAGCAGGGACTTTGTTCATGTAACCCCTGTGCTGCAATGGTGCTGGGAGGTCTTTAGCTCTTTGTAGGACACTTGAGGGGGGTGGGTCACATCGGTCTCACATCAATCCTACCTGTCAGTCTGGTGTTGTGAGGTCTTGATCAAGGAGAGGAGGGGGTATTGCATGGGGCCAAGGAGCAGCCCTTGCAATGACAGAGGCCAGGTGGAGTGGGGGACATCTGGGGAGGAGGGCAGAAAATCAAGGGCTGATGATATATATGTCTTAGGAGCCCCATGGCGCAGTGGCTAGTTGCCTGTCCTGCAGGTAAAACTGTGCTCACGACTTGGGGTTCAATCCAAGGTAGCAGGCTCATGGTTGACTCAGCCTTCCATCCTTCTGAGGTCGGTAAAATGAGTACCCAGCTTGCTGATGAGGCGGGAAATGTGTAGCCTGCAAACTGTAATTAAAAACTGGAAACTGCCTGGAGACTACTTGAAATGGTATGGGGTGGTATATAAGCAGAACACTTTGCTTTGCTTTGCCACCCACCACCACCCTCAACCTCAACCTGTCTCCCAACTCTAAATCGCCCGGATAGCCGTGATGGCACATATAACCACACCTACACCCTTTGGGTTGTAGGTGCGGCCTCTAAATGCCAGGCCATTACAAGGTAAGACCATAAAGATCCAAGATTTGTTCCCTGGAAGAACTTGCTAACCTGGCTTGCATTACTAAGACAGGATCAGATGAAAGCTGAGGGAGATAACGTCTTTTTGAGTTTTTTATGTGCCGCGGCAGGCCAGATCTGGACATGTAGAGGGGTTAGTCAAGATTCAATCACCCTTATGGGGTGCCCTGTGCCACAGACTGGGGACTGGGTGCATGTTGTGGGTGCCTGGGACAGAACGGATTATGTTGATCTGCTGCACAACAAACACCACACACACACACACACACACACACACACACACACACACACACACAC
>JAHTLZ010000147.1:293233-312879 GCA_023846285.1 Phrynocephalus versicolor
CACACACACACACACACACACACACACACACACACACACACACACACGCCTCAGTTGGTTTTAGGTGTGGTGTTGCCATCACCTCAGTTTGTTGGGTTTGGGGACTTCCAACCTCCATGCGGAGCAGCAGTTCAGGACTCGGTGGCTACCATGGCAACCATGGGGCTGCTTAGTCCCTGGACCCACTCATGCTGCAGGGCCCTCTCTTGGCCTGGTGTTTCTGTACTAGGCAGGGTGGGGGGCCCTCTGGATGTGGAGGAACCCTCGGTAGTCCCATTGCCAGGGCGAGACCCCTTCCTGGTATGATTCTGGCTTATTGGAACTGAGCAGGGTCACTGTAGCTCAGAACTGACTTGACAACAAAGCGTGAGTGAAGGAAGCTGTTTTCAGGGATTGAGGAAGAAATATAGACTTACGAGGAGCAGCTGAGGGATCTGGGGAAAAGAAGGCTGAGAGGGGTTATGATAGCCGCATTTAAATATTTGAAAGGATGTCACATTGAAGAAGGGACTGGTCTGTTTTCCATGGCTTCATAGACTAGGACGCGGGGCAATAGTCTCAAACTACAGGAAAAGAGATTCCATTTGGACATTAGGAAGAACTTCATCATGGTTAGAGCTGTCGGGCAGTGGAATATGGTGCCACAAAGGAGGGTGGTGGAGTCTCCTTCCTTGGAGGATTTTAAGCAGAGGCTGGATGGCCATCTGTTGGAAATACTGTGATGAGGGGTTCCTGCATGGAAGGGGGTTGGACTGGATGGCCCTTGAGGTCTCTTCCAACTGTATGATTCTATAAGACCATGCTGTCAAGTGGTAAGGGGGAAAATATGAAGTGCAACAGAAATGCAAAGATTAAAAGCATGGGAAGGTAGAAAAACATTGTCCGAGGAACCCCAGAGAGGGGTTGGAATGCAACACAACATGAATCTTTAGAGCATAGAATCATAGAGTTGAAATACAACCCCAACTTTTCCAAACAAAAATTAAAGTTTCACAACCACATGGTTCTCTCCTTGCCTTACTTCCATGTATAAGACAACCCTCAATTTTTCGTCTAACCAATTTAGAGAAAAATATAGCCTTATTCATGGAAAAATACCATAATCAAGACTCTAGAGGGCTAAAGGTTCTGAATGAAAGGTTTTCTACCACCCCATTGTGCTGTGTAATGTTGCTGCTTCCAGACGGTGGAACTCCCTCCCACTAGAGGCCAGACTGGCGCCATCTTTGCTGTCCTTCTGCAGGCAGGCAAAGACCATTCTTTCTCTTCAGGCAAGCTTTCCCTCAGTAACTAGCTACCTCAGTGTCATTTTTCTATGCACTGTTATGAGTTACTGGTTTTATTTTAGTACTACATGTACTTGCATTTTCCATGTTTGTGTTTTCCACTTCTCAGTGTGGCATTTGTGTGTGGTTTTTTTCCTCCTCCTCCTCCTTTTTCTTCTTCTTCTTCTTCTTCTTCTTATTATTATTATTATTATTAACTTCAATACTGCCTTTACATGATACAAACCTCATTACTTTTGATTTGAAATATTTTCTTTATGCCTTCAGCAGGGGTAAAACTATTTGCAATAAATAAATCTCCTAAGGCCTGAAGAAAAAAAAAAGATTCCATTCTACATTACCTTTTTTTTTTTAAATGAAACCTTTATTTTACTTGCTTTCTTCTTCTTCTTACAGAACTCACAGGTCGCTCTCTGCCTCTAGGAAGGCGGGAGATGGGCAAAACTTAACCAATAAACTTTCTCCAGCATATCTTGTAGGCATATGGAACCCCAAATGAGCTCTGGTATAAATTATCGTCCGGTTCAGTCTGGTTTTCATGACAGAAAAAAAGAAACCAGAAGAAACCATCTTGGGGGGGTTGCAACATCCCCCTCCCCTCCCCAAACACCCCCCTCCCTCGTCACAAGGAAAGGCTAAAGTGGGGCTGGGTGGGGGGGTGAAGTGAGGGGATGTGACAGAAAATGGATTATGCACGGCATGAACCAAGACGACAAAAGATTTTCCTTTCGTTCCTAAAACTGTCATAAAACTAGCACGCCAAGTCCAAGAAATCATTGTTCCGTAGCTTTTGGGAGGAAAGGGGAGGGGAGGGGAGGAAATGTCATTGTGCCGCATGTTATATATTAACCTGCGGAACTCACGACCACAAGATGTGGTGGCTGATGGCTTTGAAGGGGGAATTATACAACATTGCGGTGTGTGTGTGTGTGTGTCTTTCTTTCAAAGTTTCCAAAGTAGATGCAACAGGATCATCTTCCGCTGCTGTTGCTGCTACAGTCCCGTCTGTTAATTTGCTTGTTTTGTTTTGTTTTGTTTTGTTTTCCGTGTTCTGGGGGGTGCCTCTCCCAAGAGGTACAAGGAACGGGGTGGGTGAGCGGAAGCCGATCCGCACTGTGGCCCTTCCCTAAAGCTTCCCCGCCGCATGGCACCTTTCGTGTTTATTCAGCTGGATTTGATACATGAAGCTCTTCCCGCAATCTGGGCACTTGTGGGGCTTCTCCCCCGTGTGGGTCGTCCGGTGCCGTTTGCAGGAGGTGCTGTCGTTGAAGCGCTTGCCGCAATCGGAGCACTGGTAGGGCCGCTCTCCGGTGTGGATCCTCTTGTGCCTCCTGAGCGAGGTCCGGTCGCCAAAGGTTTTCTCGCAATCGGGGCATTTGTAGGGCTTCTCTCCCGTGTGGGTCCGCCAGTGGACGACCAGGTTGGTTTGCTGGCTGAAGCTCTTCCCGCATTCCGAGCACCGAAAGGTCTTGTCCCCTTCCAGGCGCAAGGCGCACTTCGCCACCCGGCGCCGGCCTTCCTCGGGGTCATCCGGCGCGCGGACGGCCCCGTGCGCCACCCCTTCGCCTTCCGCCCCGAGGCTCTTTTTGTGCTGCTGGTGTTCCCGTTGCTCCCGGACGTGGGTTATCCCGTGCCGGAAGAGGTAGAGGGGTTTACTGAAGCTCTGGGTGCAGACGGAGCACCCGTAAGGTTTCTCCCGGGGGTGCCGCTTCTCGTGCTTCAGCAGCTCGGAGCGATGCAGGAAGCTCTTCCCGCAGTCTTCGCACTTGTGGGGCTTCTTGGCCAGGTGGGCGATCATGTGCCGCTTGATGCCCGTCGTGTCCCGGAAGCAGCGCCCGCAATCCGCGCACTCGTAGGGCTTCTCCCCCGTGTGGATCCGCTGGTGGCGCTTGAAGGAGGTGCCGTCGCTGAAGCTCCGGCCGCAGTCGAGGCATTTGTAGGGCCTCTCGCCCGTGTGGGTTCTTTGGTGGCCGTTCAGGTGCGCCTGCTGGTTGAAGCGCTTGTCGCAGAAGGAGCAGGCGAACGGCTTCTCCCCCGTGTGGGTCCTCTCGTGGATGACCAGCTTGGCTTTGGTGGAGATGGTCTTCCCGCAGACGGAGCACGTGTGGGGCTTCTCGCCCGTCACCTTCCGCGGGCCCGCCACGATGACGGGCGTCCACCCAAAGGTTTGCGCACTCTCAAAGCCATCGTCCTCGACTTCCGTCTTGATGATCCCTTGCTCGGCCAGGTACTCGTCGGCTTCGACATATCCTCCTGAGGAATTAATGAACTGAACCCGGGTTTCGGTCGGGTGCTCCTCTGGCCGCCTCTCGCAACCTTCTTCCGAATCACTGCCCAGGGTGGCCATTGGACGGCCGCTTCCTTACAAGGCCGGCTCACATCCACCTCTCCGCAACCTCCCACCTGATCTTTATCCCTCCAGGCCTTTCTGTCTGGTTACCTGCCGGAGCAAACACACACAAAAATAATCACGTGGGTTTCTCTGCCTTGTAGGGAAAACACATCTAGGATAAAGGCTTGTGTTGTTGTTATATCAACAGTTGTAGAATGCAATCCATTCACTTAAAAGGAGACCACAGGCTTCAATTATAATAGCATATATATATTATTTTATCTGTCATTTACTGTTTTATCTGTCATTTTATAAATAAAATTTATTACTGTTTTATCTGTCATTTTATCTGTCATTTACTGTTGGTTTTATTCTCGTTTGTAAACTGCCCAGAGTTCCTTTTGGAAGATGGGCGGTATAAAAATGCAATAAATAAATAAATAAATAAATAAATAAATAAATAAATAAATAAATAAATAAATATACAATATAACAAGTGGTTTGTATAACAGAAAATTTTATTTATTTATTTATTTATTGGATTTTTATACCGCCCATCTGGCAGCGAGGTCACTCTGGGCAGTTTACAACAGTTAATAAATTCAAATAATGTGTACAATAAAAACATAAAATACAGTAACATGATAAAATAGAAATAAAAGTAAAATTAACATTAAAATGACATAAAGTAATGTATTATTATTGGCAGGCTAATCAGTTAAAATCATGATTTAATGGGTGAACACTGAAATTGCATTATATTTGAGGGAATGCCTGCTTAATCCGCTTTAAAAAGGAAAAAAATTCTGGAGATCGGGTGAAATTGCTTATCAGAATTGCCTACGGGGTGAATCTGTACAACAGAAAAACAGTCGTGATTGGGGATTAATCCGTTTTCAATGCATTCCTATGGGAAATTTGTACAAACAGAAATTCATTTGGAACAAATTAATTCCTTTATACAAGGTACCACTGCACAAGACCACCAATTGAACCAATTGTCATCAATGGGCAGAAATTGCATTTCACTGCGCTACTGAATGAGATTCTTTTATTGCAGTACCTAGATTTAATTCACTAAACAATTTTACAGTATCTGTTTTAGAACATCCTGCGCAGCAGGATGAGTAACAATGGCCTCAAGTTACAGGAAGCTAGATTTTGGCTGAATACCAGGAAAAAAAATTCTTAACTGTTAGAGCCGTACGACAACAGAACCAATTACATCCGGATGGGGTGAGCATTCTGCCGCTGGAGGCTTTCAAGAGAAAACCTCTGTCACATCTGCTTTGATTTGGGTTCCTGAATTGATCTGAGGGCTGTACTCGACCCCCTTATAGGCCCCTTCCATTTTTCAATGGCTCCAGGAATATTTGACAATCATTTAATGTACTTACATATTAGCGCTTTTGGCAAATAATTGTATCTTTGTGCATTTTTGTCTCCTGTTGTGTTTACCAAGCTTGCCCGTTGTTTGCATTTTCAGTTGTTTATTTATCAAGAATTATTCCCTCTGTGAGCCTTTTCACACGACCCCTAAGATCCGCTGGCCACTTAAATTCGGACCAGAGATCTTGGGGGGCTGGTCGCTGTTCCTGTGTTCCCACCCCCTCTGCATTCCTGGCTGCTGGCTGCGTGAGGGGAGGGAGAAAAAAAAGGAAGAAAAGAACGTGGCTCACCTCCGTTCTGCCGTCTCGCTCTTGCCCCCGCAGCATTCCATTCTCTTAAGTAGCTCTTAAAGGGGCGGGGGGCCAAAAAAACAACAAACAGAAGCGAGGAGAGCCCGGCACTCTTAAGTTACATCCGCATCAGGAATTCTTCAGCCCTGGAGAGCAGGTACTTGAAAAGTGTGCTGGGACACGCTTAGGTGGGCGTGGTCGCACTTAATTATCTGTAAACTCCGGAGCTGGTGGGGAAACAATTTTAAGCTCCGGAGGTGGGAGCCATTTGCCGCGGAGTTTAGGGGTTGTGTGAAAAGGCTGTGTGTTGCTTGCTGCAAAACGGTGGCCCAAATTTTCCTGCATTATATTACACCTGTGGAAGGATGGGGATGTAACCAGAAGAGGGAATTTTTTTGCTAATTCAAAACTGCCTTCTTCTGTCCCACAGCTCTCAAGCAACTGGACAGAATCCTCATGGATCAGACAAGCCGCAGGACAGGAGGAGGAAGTCTTTACAGAAAATCTCTCTCTCTGCTTGTAACATAATCACTAGAAATATGCTACGTATTCAGATTTCCACACTCCACTTCCAAGAATATTCTGTGGAAAATTCTAGGAGTTCCAGTTCATAAGACACCTATATTTTACGCTTAACAACAGCCTTGCTGGAACAGGCCACAGCCCATCCAGTCCAGCATTCTGTCGCACACAGTGGGTCACCATTTGCTTCAAGGTATTCCAAAGCAGATGTTTCACCTGCTTACGATTCCCCACAAATGGCAATGAGAGATATCCTGCCAATCTCTCCAACCCGGAAGTTGTCCTGAGGCATCCATAATGATAGCCATTGATACCCTTGTTCTCCAAGAACTTGTCCAATCCTTTCTTAAAGCTGTCACCACTTCTTCTGGCAGGGAGTTCCACAGACCAGTGATCCTCTGGATGGAAAAGCACTTTCTCTTATTTGTTTGAGATGTAGCACCCAAAAATTTCATGGAGTCCCTCCCTAATTCCAGTGTTGTGCAATAGGAAAAACAGTTTTTCCTTATCTACTTCATCTACACCGGGTATGATTTTATAAACTTCAATCAGGTTAACTCTTAGGCGCCATTGTTCAGGAGTGAAAAGGCCCAGTCGTTGCAGCCTCAGATGTTGAGTAAGGTGTTCCAGTCCCCAAATTATCCTGGTTGCCCTCCTCTGCACTTTTTTATTTCGATAATATCCTTCTGGAGGTATGGTGACCAGAACTGTACACAGTACTCCAGATGGGGCCTTACCATAGATTTATAAAGAGGCAAAATGACACTTGCTGATTTATTTTCTATACCCTTCTTAATGATCCCTAACATTGAGTTTGCTTTTTTTACTGCTGTGGCACACTGGGTTGACACCTTCATTGAGCCGTCCACCAGGACACCAAGGTCCCTTTCTTGGTTTGTTGTAGAATTCTGACCCCATCAGTTTATAAATGTAATTGGGGTTTTTTGCCCCAACATGCATTCTTACTTCTTGTTGTTAATAGGAAAAAAGGAAAGAAGCCATGTTGCTTCCTGGTAGTCATAGATTCACGGTCCTTTGGGCTGCATAAGACAGCTCTTTAAAACTACAACACCCAGAAAACACTGTGGTGGCTTTTTAAAAATATTAACAAGAAGAGATAGACCTCAGTTGGCCATGGACCCTTCAGCATAGAATTCTTGGTTAATTCTGGAGTGCAAAAGATCCAAATGACACTTCTCTTGTACAGGAATGTATATTATCCTTCATTACTGTAAGCCGCCTTGGGTCCTTTTCCAAGGAGAAAGGCGGGATAAAAATACTCTAAAATAAATAAATAAATAAATAAATAAATGTATCTTATATGGCAGGAATTTGGCTACAGAATTATAATATATGATAATTTTGTCATGTGGCTCATATGATGGCATAGGGAAAAAAGCACTTGAAATATCACCATCAAAATACCTCCAAAATTCTTAAAAATTACTCCCAAAATAATTTTGAAAGGAGATTGTGGTTCTATGTACAGCGGACCCTTGTATAACAAAGAGCTTGTATAACATAAAATCTGTACAACGTAAAAAATTCTGGAGATAGGGGAAATTTGCTTAACACAATCGCCTATGGGGAGAATCCATACAACATAAAAATGGGATTACTCTGTTTTCAATGCATTCCTATGGGAATTTGTATAAAGGAAAATTTGCTTAACATAATTTCATTTGGAACGAATTAATTCCTTTATGCAAGGTACCACTGTACTGTATATTACACCCAAGTAAAGCTGGTGTTACATGTTACAGCTAAATATAACTATTAGTTTCATTAAGTTACCACACAAGTAACCAGCAGGAGGTACTGTAACATTCCATGTCTAAGACTATATTTTTGTCTAAAACTGCTTGACTAAAAATTGAGGGTTGTCTTAGGCATGGAAGTAAGCCAAGGAGAGAACCGTGTGGTTGAGAACTTGTACTATTGGTTTGGGAAAGTAGGGATTGTTTTATACATGGGGGTATATTACAGACAAAAATACGGGTAACTAGGTCATGTGCAACGAGTTACTTTCAAGGATTGTGCGTCACACAGCCTGTAGTTAAAGTGGAGAATTCAAGATGGCTGCCAGTTAGACGGTCTTTAAAAGGGATAAGATCTATTCATGATAGGGAAAGCAAAAACTAGATATCTCCTCCAGTACCAGAAAGAAATGAGCTTTTGAATATCCATTATGTAGGGGAAAGAATCTCCTCTCGATTAAGTGCAATTCTGGCTTTTCACTAGAAAACTACTCATTTTCCTGGCTGGCGATTTATTCATAGCAAGATAAGACAAGTGACATGGGAAGAAGATTGAGCTTGTTTTCTGCAGCTTCCGCTGGAAGGAACCCCAGTAATGAATTCCAATCCTGGGAAAAGATTTTCCACTAAAGGTAGGAAGAACAGCTTGACCACGAGAGGAGTTTGGCCACAGGAGGCACTGTCTTGGTGGACACTCCTCAAGTGGAGTTTTTGTAACTTTGTATACAGCACTTGCAAAGGAGTTAGTAGAATGTGGGATTGATAGTGCTACTGTTAGGTGGATTTGTAACTGGTTGACTGATCGCACCCAAACGGTAATCATAAATGGCCTCTCTTCAGCTTGGAGACATGAGCACTGGGGTGCCCCAGAGTTCTATTCTGGGTCCAGTGCTGTTCAATATCTTTATTAATGACTTGGAGGAAGGAATAGAGACTATGCCTATTAAATTTGCAGATGATACCAAATTGGAGGGGTGGCTAATTCCTTCAAGGATAGGATGAGAATCAAAAAGGACCTTGACAGATTAGAGCGCTGGGCCAAAGCTAATGGAATGGGTTTTAACAAAGAGAAATGTAGGGTGCTGCATCAGGGGGGGAAATGAATTGCACAGATATAGATGGGGGACACTTGGCTGGAGAATAATACCGGTGAAAGGGATCTGGGAGTCTGGGTGGACCACAAATTGAACATGAGTCAGCAGTGTGATGCGGTGGCCAGGTAAGCCAACGTGATTCTTGGTTGCATCAACAGAAGCATAGAGTGGCTAGATCAGGCATGTCCAAACTTTGGCCCTCCAGATGTTTTAGATCACAACTCCCACAGTCCATTGCCATTGGCAATCTAAGCTTAGAATTCCCGTTCAAAACATCAAGAGGGCCGAAGTTTGGACATGCGTGGTCTAGATCAAGGGAGATGATAGTACCACTCTATTGTGCTCTGGTCAGACCCCACCTTGACGACTGTGTCCAGTTCTGTGCACCTCAATTTAAAAAAGGATGTTGACAACCTTGAACGGGTCCAGAGGACGGCAACCAGGATGGTTAAAGGTCTGGAAGAAATGTCTTATGAGGAACGGCTTAGGGAGCTGGGAATGTTTAGCCTTTCAAAAAGAAGGCTGAGAGGGGATATGATAGCCATGCTTAAATATTTGAAAGGATGGCTTATCAAAGAGTGGACTGGTTTGTTTTCCGTGGCTTCAGAGACTAGGACTTGGAAACATCAGGAAGAACTTCATGACAGTTAGAGCTGTTCAGCAGTGGAATATGCTGCCATGAAGGGTGGTGGAGTCTCCTTTCTTTGGAGATTTTTAAGCAGAGGCTGGATGGCCATCTGTCAGAAATACTGTGATGGGGTTCCTGCATGGCAGGGGGTTGGACTGGATGGCCCTCGAGGTCTCCTCCAACCCTATGATTCTATGATTCTAAGAGATTTGCTGGCGACTTGTCAGGGATGTGGATTTCCTGCACAGATTGGGGTTGGACTAACTGACCTCTGGGATCCCTTCCAGCACTACAATTCTGCACTTGTCTCGTCTAAATCTGAAAAAAAAGCAGCTTCCTGGGTTACATGACCCTCCCAATCCATGACGCTAAAAGGTGACTAACGGAAAGGAAGCTAGAAATGTAACATTTTGTAGAACCAAGCACCAGGTGAGGTATGCTCAGCTCCACCCTACTGAATACTGAAGACACTAGTGAATACAGAATTACCTATTTTTGTGTATACAACTATATTTTTGTCTAAAATTGTTAGACCAAACATCGAGGGTCATCTCATACACGGATGTAAGCCAAGGAGAGAACCCCATGATTGCAAAACTGCAATTTTGGGTTAGATAAGTGGGCGGGTTGTCTTATAGACAGAAAATGGGGCATATAAAGCCGCCCTCAAGAACATCATACCCTCCAAAGATGTCAATTTTTTTTTAAAAGAAATGATACATAATCACTTTTGAGACCGTTATAGTGCTATTTCAACCCCTGTGTTATTGTGGGAATTAAGAGGTGTGGAGCAAACAGTGCAAATTCACTTGCTGGGCAGTATATAAATAAAATTAAATGTAATAAATGAATATATTTTCTCACTGTTGCATTGTACAGCAAGAGATGAGAACTAGCTTTTGACATGTCCAGCCCCACACACCAAAATACTTCAGCTGTCTTTGGTCACCATTACTTGAGCTATTATTTGTGGGAGACACTATTTTTGGGGCAGGGTTTTTTTGTTCCCACCTCGCCAATTCTTTGATGGGTGTCCCCCATTCTCAGTTATACTACTACAGCAATTTGGGTGTTTTATCTGATGCTGTGACGTTTTACCTTGAGCCCAACAGCGACGCTTTTACTCGGTGACAGTCAAGCAAAATTCAGCTGTGAATGGAATGGATACATTTCTCCCACCTCGCCTCCTTTCGCACCGATTCCCCCAGCATCACGACTGCTACGAATATTTAATATGCCTAGCTTATAAAATGAATATAGCAGGGATGTTTTTCCTTTGGATTTTTGTGTGTGTGTTTGTTTGTTTCCACCGTGGTGAGTCTGAAAAATGCGAATCGCTGCGGACACAAGACACGAAAGGCTGGGGATGACTGACTGCCATTAGCGATCGGCTCGGCCACTGTGGCAACCTAATGCCAGAAAAGGTAATGCATCTGATTGATGCAAACATAGGTGGGTTCCCCCACCCTCACCGTAAAGGTCTGACAATGCTGAAAAATGCAAGGCAAAAAGGGGGGGGGTCGCCATTCTCCCCCCCTTTCTAACCATTGCACCACACTGCCTGGGGATGAGCCAATGCTTGCCTGCAACCCTATTTCTAGCTCCCCTTTTTTGGAGGTGGGGGGCTTGCACTTGTGTGCACGTTCCATACTCACCGATGCGTAGCTCAGAAATCAGCTTGGGAGCAGCCCGGGGTACATACCTCCAGCCTTACCTGCCACCTTTGCCGCTCTGCCACTCTCCGTCTCGCTGGTCAATTGTTACAACTCATGGCATTTCCGAGGGAGAGCCAACCCGGAAGTCGCTCGCACATCCTCCCCTCCCTTCCTCTCGAGAACTCTCTAGGAATCCCCACTCTTCTCATTTAACTCTTTAAAAAGAAAGCCCGGCGTGATGCTCTTGAACATCCGCTTCGAGTGTTCTATGTGGGCAGGCAGACGTTCCAAAGGTGAAGCTCTGACTAGTCCAGCAATATTTTGACTCCGCTCTAGATGTCCAGAGGTTGGGCTCTAGCAGTAGCAAATTCTTGGAAATGTTGTGTTTCTTTGTCTAAATTATTTTACCTATTTATTTAAAATATTTTATTCCGCCTTTCTCCTTAAAAGTATCCCTTAGGCTAGATGGGAGATAAAAAGCTAATTAATTAATTAATTAATTAAATGGACCCAAAGCAGCTCTTAGAATCTCCTAGCTAGTACAGATACTGACCGTGCCATCTGGGGTTTCTAGGGCTCCCAAGAAAGTAACTTTTCCAAGGCTTTTGATCAGCAGCTGGAGGGTCTCCTAGATAAGGCCGTGCATTTTGCCCTCTTTTTGCGTTGGTAGGGAGGTAAATTCAGAAGTATTGAAAAACTCTTTAGATTTAATGGTCCAGGGCAGTCCCACCACTTTACTCCATTGCAGAATGTAATTCTTGCAAGTCAAGTCACGGTTTAAGCCCTTGTGGCTATAAAAACATGTTTTGGTAGCTCAGTGCTTTAGGTGTCTAGCTGCGCAGCTGGAGTTTGGGAGTTAAATTCCCCACTTTGCCTTCTTTAACAGGGGCTGGACTTGATGTTCTGTGTCAGTGATGGCGAACCGTTTACAGACTGAGTGCCCAAACTGCAGTTCAAAACCCAGTAATTTCCCCCAAAGTGCCAATACAGCAATTTAACCTGAATGCAGGTGGTTGTGAAGGGGGGGGGATGTCAGGTGCCCACAGGAAGGGCTCCAAGCGCCACCTTTGGCACCCGTGCCAACTTGGCAATTCTACAGTGATGAAGAGATAGGCAATGCTTGCCCCTGTTAGCAGTAACCATGTCAAGGAGAGGCCAGTCTTAACATAACCCGTTATGCAGATTGTTGTTGTTGTTGTTCAGTCGTTTCCGGTTCTTCATGACCCCATGGGCCAGAGCATGCCAGGTGCATCTGTCTTCCACTGCCTCCTAGAGTTTGGTCAAATCCATGTTGGTTGCACTGATGACACCGTCCAACCCTTTCTCATTCTCTGCCGTCCCCTTTTCCTTTTGCCTTCAGTCTTTCCCAACATCAGGGACTTTTCCAAGGGTTTCTCTCTCCTCCTGAGGTGGCTAAAGTATCAGAGCCTGAACTTCAACATCTGTCCTTCCAAGGAACATCCAGGGTATTTGATCTCCTTGCAGTCCAGGGAACTCTCAAGACTCCTCCAGCACCACAGCTCAAATGCGTCAATTCTGTGATCAGCCTTTTTTATAGTCCAGCTCTCACTTTCATACATCACTACTGGGAAAACCATAGTTTTGACTATCTGGACCTTTGTCAGCAAAATGATGTTTCTGCTCTTTAAGATGCTGCCTAGGTTTGCCATCACTTTCCTCCCAAGAAGCAGGCGTCTTTTAATTTCAGTGCTGCAGTTACCATCTGCAGTGATCAAGGAGCCCAAGAAAATAAACTCTGTCATTGCCTCCATTTCTTCCCCTTCTATTTGCCAGGAGGTGATGGGACTGGTGGACATGATCTTAGTTTTTTTATGTTGAGCTTCAGCCCATTTTTTTACTCTCCTCTTTCACCCTCATTCTTTAATTTCTCCTCACTTTCTGCTACCAGAGTAGTATCATCTGCGTGTCTGAGGTTGTTGATGTTTCTTCCTGCAATCTTAATTCCGGCTTGTGATTCATCCAGTCCTGCCTTTTGCATGATGTACTCTGCATATAAGATTAGCAGAGTGCATATTGAAGACCTATACAGAAGTGACAAACGGATTACAGAGTCTTTTGAACAGAAAAGCTATGATGAAGAGCTTGCAGCTCTAGAAAGAGAAGTGAAATCTGCTCTGAAAGCATTGGGAAGAAATAAATCACCAGGGAGTGGTTTCAACAGATTGGAAACACTCAACATACATTTCAGTCCCTAAGAAAGGATATGTCAAGGAGTGCAAGAACTCAAGAGCCGTTGCTTTAATTTCTCGTGCTGACAAAGTGATGCTCACAGTTTTACAACAAAGGCTTTTTCCTTTGCCAGCTGGAGTTTTGAAAAGGAAAAGGAGCTCAAGATTGCATTGCAAATATCTGCTTGCAACCATGAGTTTCAGAGGAAGATCTGTTTATGCTTTATGTGTGTTTGTGTGTGTGTTGTGTTGTTACAGTCGTGACCGACTCTTTGTGACTGAAGAGTCCATAGACTTCAGCAAAGCCATTGAATATACAGATCAGGAGAAACCATACATGAGTGTACCCCAGCACTCGATTGTCCTGATGTGCAACTTGTATTGTGAACAGGAAGCTACCATTAGGAGAGAATGTGGCGAGACAGAAGAGTTTCCTATAGGCAACTGTTCAGTCTCTATATATTACAGTGGACCCTTGTATAACAAACAGCTTGTATAACATAAAATTTGTACAACACAAAAAATTCCAGAGATAGGGGAAATTTGCTTAACATAATCGCCTATGGAGAAAATCCGTACAACATAAAATTGGGATCACTCCGTTTTCAATGCATTCCTATGGGAATTTGTATAAAGGAAAATTTGCTTAACATAATTTCATTTGGAATGAATTAATTCCTTTATACAAGGTACCACTGTATATGGAAAGCCGAAGTGGATTCAAATGAGGAAGGAGTGAAAATCCGTGAAAGAAACCTCAGTAATTTAAGATAGCCAGATGACACCATCTTACACAGGCTGTTAGGGAAAATGAAAGAAGAAAGTGTCAAAGCAAGAAAATACCAAAATTGTGACCACAGAAGAACTACACTATTTTAGCACTGACAATTAAGAAATTGAAATAGAGACGACAAATATCTGGGCTCAACCAATCCAAATGGGGACTGTATCTAAGAAATCAGAAGATTGATCCTCCGAAGGGCAAGAATGAATTAAATAGAGAACATCATCAAGCATAAGGATGTATCATTAGAAAACATACCAAGATCACCCCACACTTCTGTACTTCCTTTTTAGTTTAATTTTATTTTACAGTATTTTGTTAAGGAGTAAGGGTAGGGCAACTGGAAGGAGAAACAGGGTTAAGGAGAGGGTTGACACAATGGTAGATCCATATTATAGAGATCACTTGACAATGGCTATGCTGCACCTGCTTCCGTATTATATAGCGATTGTTGCTCTTCCCGCACACAACTTACATCCTAATTGGCTATTAAATGTAATACACACTCCTGTACTTTCCGTTACCATGTATGTGTGTGAATGCTGGACAGGGTGGGGGTGGGGGTGGGGAGATTTGTCTGAAATGTGGTGTTGATGGAGAGCGTTGCAGATATACGGGCTGCCAGAAAAACAAATGAGTGTTTTTTCGATCAAATCAAGCATGAATGATAGCAATACCTCGGATAACAAATGCCCCTGCTAACGATTTTTTTGGATAACGAATTGCAATTTCCAGGTATAGGGCTGCCTTGGATAAGGAATTTTCCCTATGGACTGCCTCAGATAACAAATTTCCAGCATGCATCGGTAAAAAGTTATCCAGGGTGGCATTGCATCTGTACCTTTAAAGTGCACTTTATAAAGAGTTTTGAGAAAAAAAAACAGGTGTCTGTGTCGTTTTCCTAGGTTCTAGAATGGATTAATTGGTTTCCCATTCATTCCTAAGGTAAACCGTGTTTCGGATAACGAATTGCCTTGGAGAACAAATTAAATTCATTATCCAAGGTACCACTGTATTTGGAGGCAAAAAAATGTCGAAGGAGGCTGTTCTCCTTTGGGTACGTTACGAGCAGGCCATATAATGCTGGAAAGGCTTGAACGAAGCAGGGAAAGAGGATGACCCCCAATACGAGATGGATTGACTCCCTAAAGGAAGCCACAGATTGGAGTTTCCAAAAGCTGAGCAGGGGACTTCAAGACAGGGCATTCGGGAGATGGCTCATTCATAAGGTCGTCATAGGTCAGGGGTGACCTGACTGCACATAATAACAACATGGAGAAAAGCTCCATGTTATATACAGTGCAATAATAAATAATCACAGGTGCCACTTTAAAGTCATAGGGTATTTTGACCCCTTGCCTTTAGCCAGTGTACCAATCAACGCCCCTCTTTTACCCAGGCTATGGTGCTACAGTATTGTGTCTTTGGTCCAAATCTAGGAGCTTTAGCAGAACACAAGGCACGACTTTTTAAAGAGACAGTTCTCAAGCAAGTGTGTCTGCTTTTTCTACTGTTATGGCTGGCCAAAGCTAAGTGGCGAGTCTTACTAAATACCTATCTATTTATTTAGAATATTTTCAGCCCACCTTCCTCTTTAAAGGGGTGTGGCAGCTCAGCGGGCTACAGAGCTGTAAACTGTCCGCTGCAAAGTCAGCAGCTGGGCAGTTCGAATCCCGGGTGCCACACAGCGGAGCGAGCTCCCACTGATAACCCCAGCTCCGGCCAACCTAGCAGTTTGAAAAGCATATACAGTGGACCCTCGTATAACAAACAGTTCGTATAACATAAAATCTGTACCACATAAACAATTCCGGAGATAGGGGAAATTTGCTTAACAGGATCGCCTATGAGGCGAATCCGTACAACATAAAAATGGTCGCAATTAGGGATTACTCCATTTTCAATGCATTCCTATGGGAAATTTGTATAAAGGAAAATTTGCGTAACAGAATTTCATTTGGGACAAACTAATTCCTTTATACAAGGTACCACTGTAAATGCAAGCAGATAAATAGGTGCCGCCATAAAATGGAGGAAGGCAAACAATGTTCCATGTGCAGAAATGTGTTTAGCCATGTTGGCCACGTGGCCACTGGCTTGCACAACACACTTAAAAACGGAGATGAGCACCGTCCCTAAAGTCAGACACAACTAGCACACATGGTGTGTGTGGGTGTGTGTGTGGGGAACCTTTACCTTTATCTTTTTTTTCTCGTTCAAAGGACCCAAGGTACTGTGGATGCTGTTTCTATGATCATGTACACATACCTCTTTTTTTTTAGTTGTCTATTTCTCAGTGTAGCATTTCTCCCTTTTATTTCTTTGCTTAATTGCGCTTAGCTTCATTCTGCTGTTACTGATTAAGCAGTAGCAGGTGCTGCAGTGTTTTAAATGTCAAAGAACCACAGAGAAGGCTTGGGCTGAAATTCCCACTTAGCTAGGAAGCTTGCTGGATGGCACAGATCCAGGCATCTCCACACTTCGGCCCTCCAGGTGTTTTGGACTACAACTCCCACAGTCCTTTGTCATTGGCAGCCTAAGCTTAGAATTCTGGGAGTTGTGGTCCAAAACATCTGGAGGGCCGACGTTTGGAGATGCCTGAAGGGCCTGTTTTACTCCCCAAGGAGGCGAAAATAATAGAAAGCAGAGAAGGCTAAGTGATAAGCTAAGTGGGGAAAGGATGGGGCAGAAATTTAAAGGCCTGGAACCAAGAAGACAGGAAACTGCACTAAAACTGGCTCCCTCCCAGCTCTTTAAAGAAGAAAGAGGAATTGACAACACACCGTAGACCTCTGCTTTGGGTCCCCAGACGTTCCTGGACTGCAACTCCCAGAAGCCTTCACCACTTGCTGCGCTGGCCAAGATTTCTGGGAGATGTAGGCGTATATCCCAAAGGTCAACTGAGGCCAGGCCCACTAGAATGTCGCAGGCGCGCTCGCTCCGAGTGGCCACACCCAGGGAGGCGCGGAAGTCGCGCAACCGCGCCTTCTCTGTGGTGGGCCCCTCGCTGTGGAACCATCTTACGAGTGAGCTGCGCCTTGCACAGTCCCTGCCCGCCTTCAAAAAAGCACTTAAATCCATGCTTTTTTAGGGAGGCATTTGGCGACATTTAATTTAATTTAATTTACTGTTGTTGTCGTCCCCATCCCCCCCCCCCCGCCGCCGCCTTTTTGACGCCTCTTACTGAGGGTTTTCCCTCTTATTGTTTTGGCTCTATTTGATTTTGTGTCTGTATTGTATTGTTGATTTTAATTCTGTTGTAAACCGCCCAGAGTTCCGCTGGAAGATGGGCGGTATAGAAATAAAATAAAATAAAATAAAATAAAATAAATAAATAAATAAATAAATAAATAATAGGCCAGGAACATCTCTGGGACTCCCCAGGTGAGGAACTGCAGGATTAGAGGATTCTTGGCTGAACCGTCAATTCAAAAGATGGAAATAGCTTTGTGATTGCAGTGTCACTTCAAGACCAGGGATACAGTAGGACTCCCTTATCCACTGATTCATTATCCACTAATTCAGTTATCCACGGTTGGCAGAGGAAAAAAATTAAATAATTCAGCAGCCACAAAGCAAGCTATTGTCACAAACAGCAGCTGTAAAGCAAGCTATTGTCACAAACAGCAGCCATAAAGCAGTCATAAAGCAAGGCACTGTCAGGAAACAGCAGTTTGGGGGTGGGCGGGCAGGTGTTCTCTCTTATCCACGGTTTTTATTAGCCACAGGAGGGCCTGGAACCAATTCCCAGTGGATACCAGGGTCCTACAGTATATCCTCAGACAAGGGGAAGGCCCGAGTCATTTTTGTGCCTGAGGAGGCAGGCAAGATGGCTCTGCCGTCTCTGTACATGGCATCACCTTGCTTGGACACTGGGGAAGATGTGATCTCCGTCCTCTACACCTTGAAGCCGTAGGCCAGGTTAGTGACCTCAGGTCAGGTTATGGGCCCATGAAGGGAATGGCGTTTATGAGGAACAATTTTAGGTGGCTGCCACTGCTGGCCCCTTGGCTTCTGCCACTTGAGGGTGGTTGTCTCACTGCCTGTTCACCAGGAGACTCCCCTGGCACAGAAATTAAATGTACAAGAAGACCAGAAAGTGACATAACGCTGAGCTTTACCTCCTAAAGAAAAAAACACACAAGTAAAAAAAATGCACAGGACAGCAAGATTTTATCCTGCTTGTTATAACCATAGTATCCTACTTACTTGTGTGTGTGTGTGTGTGTGTGTGTGTGTGTGTGAGTGCGTGTAATCATTCAGTGGCAAATCAAATCTATTGGAATAGCCCTTATTACATCATCAAAGGCTATTCAAGCAATCCCCAACTAAGACTTTCCTTGGGGGAAAAAAACCTTAACCTAATTACCTAATCAGTACTTATTTTAATATTATTCAGTATTTTAACAATATGCATCATGCGCCAACATTTATTTTTGAATCGGTGGTTGCCAATAGCTGAGTTCAGTTGCCTGATTAAAAGCAGTGCTTCGTTAGTTCTTCTTTAGTCTCTGAGTGCCTTTTAACGCAGGGCTCGCATATTTTCAGCACATTAATTTTTCAACAGTGCAGAATGAAAGCGTTTCAATAATAGCCTTTGCAAGGTGTCAGACATTCAGAATGGGTACTGAATGGGGTTTGACCAGAGCAGAATAGAGTGGGGTCTGACCAGAGCAGAATAGAGTGGTACTATTACATCCGATCTCACCTGATTTTGGAAGCTAAGCAAGGTCAGCCCTGGTTAGTAAGTGGTACCTTGTATAAAGGAATTAATTCGTTCCAAATGAAATTATGTTACGCAAAATTTCCTTTATACAAATTTCCCATAGGAATGCATTGAAAACAGAGTAATCCCTCATCGCGACAAGTTTTATGTTGTATGGATTCGCCCCATAGACAATTCTGTTAAGCAAATTTCCCCTATCTCCGGAAGTTTTTATGTTGTACAGATTTTATATTATACAAACTGTTTGTTATACAAGTGTCCACTGTACTTGGATGGGAGACCGCCAGGGAATACCAGGTGCTGTAGGCGCCTGGAGCAGGAACTGGGAAACCACTCCAGTATTCCTGCCAAGAAAGCTCCATGGACATGGGGTCACGAAGAGTCGGTCACGACTGTAACAACAGAATACACACACACACACACACACACACACACACACACACACACACACACATCACTTCCCTTGATGTAGACTATGCTTCTGTTGATGCAACAAAGAATCACATTGGCTTTCCTGGCTGCAGCATATGTTAATGTAACGTTTCATGGCCTACACGTCCACTTCTTCAGACATATAGAAGCAGAATGAGGTGTGCAATATAATATGCGACGGGATAGACATTTCAAACCAACTATTCCCAGAATTCCACAACTCCCAGAATTCCAAGCCTGTATTTCCAATGGCACAAAAGACTGTGGGAGTTGTGGTCCAAAACATCTGGAGGGCCGAAGTTTGGACATGCCTGGGTTAAAGGGAACAAGCTCTCCTCCTCCTTCCCCCTTTTCCTAGAGAGGACCGGGATGGATGCGGCCAGAGGGCGGGAGGTAAACAGTGGAAAGCCACTTCCGGCCCCGCCCGCCGTGGGAAAGTGGCCTTTGAATTTCCCAGGCTCCGGTTTAGGAGAGGGAGGGGGCGGCGGCGGGGGGGGGAGAGAAAGAGCTCCCAGGCTTCTTGGGGTCTGAAAACCAGGTGAGCCCAAAACCACGCGGTGGG
>JAHTLZ010000147.1:312889-339321 GCA_023846285.1 Phrynocephalus versicolor
GGAGATAGGGGAAATTTGCTTAACATAATCGCCTATGGGGAGAATCCGTACAACATAAAATGGGATTACTCTGTTTTAATGCATTCCTATGGGAATTTGTATAAAGGAAAATTTGCTTAACATAATTTCATTTGGAACGAATTAATTCCTTTATACAAGGTACCACTGTATATGGACTTACTATAGATAGATAGATAGATAGATAGATAGATAGATAGATAGATAGATAGATAGATAGATAGATAGACAGACAGACAGACAGACAGACAGACAGTGTTTCCATCCGTATCTATGGGTGTGTTATGTGCTGTCAATTCAGAGCCAAGCCAATTTATAAGGACCGTAATAGGATTTTTCTAGGCAAGCAAGATATTTAAGGAAGTGCCTTAACCAGTTCTGCCCCTCCAGAGAGTTTCTGTAGCTGAGCTGGGCTTCGAGCCTGTATCTTCCCAGCCCTGGTCCGTTGCTCTATCGACTACAAGTCAGTGGTGGCGAACCTTCAACATCCCAGATGTTTTGAACCACAACTCCCAGAGTCCTTTGCCATTGGCAGCACAGGCCTGAAATCCTGGGAGTTGTGGTCCAAAACATCTGGGGTGCCGAAGGATCGCCACCACTGGACTAGATCGTTTTGGGTGATAACTAGATCTTTATATCAAAAATAAGGTATTTCAAAAAAGAGAGAGCTTTGCTTAGGTGTTGGGTAGGCAGGTGTGTTCTATTGTCATGGGTTGAGGATGAGGTGCCTACATGGGCTCTTTTAAGTGAGGATATCTTTTATGGCCGCTTTTACACGACCCCTAAGATCCGCTGGCCACTTAAATTTGGACCAGAGATCTTAGGGGCTTGTCGCTCTTCCTGTGTTCCCACCCCCTCCGCACTTCCTGGCTGCTGGCTGCGTGAGGGGAGGGAGAAAACAAAGGAAGAAAGACCGTGGCTCACCTCCGGTTCTGCCTCCTTCTGCCTCTTGCTCTTGCCAGGGCAACATTCCAGTAGCTCTTAAGTAGCTCTTAAAGGGGCAGGAGCCAAAAAACAGCAAACAGAAGCGAGGAGATCCCCGCACTCACTATCGTTGCACCGCATCAAATAATTTTCACCTCCAGAGAGCAGGTACTTGAAAGGTGCGCTGGGTCGCACTTAGGTGGGCGGGGTCGCACTTAATTGCCTGTAAACTCCGGAGCTGGTGGGGAAACATTTTTAAGCTCCGGAGCTTGCAGCCATTTGCTGCGGAGTTCAGGGGTCGTGTATAAACGCCCTATGATGTCTTCCATTCCAAAGGCCACTCAGTCCTGGCTCTGGTTGAAACATAGAGAACCATAAGGAGGACACCCTCCATCACTGTCAGTGCCTTGATATTGGCGTTCTTGGCCGGCAGGCCAGCCACCCAGCCACCCACTGTCTTCTCTGCTGGAGTGAAAGGTGCCATAATTCTTCAAATTCATAACATAGTTTCATTTTTTTTCATTGATACGTATGAGAGGACAGGTAATGTAGCACCACTGAATGTCCTCTTTGCCCCCTCCCTTAGGCCAAGGAAAAAGAACAACTGGGTGGCCCAGAGTTTGAAAAAGTGACTTTTTTCGACTACGACTCCCACAACCACTCAGGTGGCTGTTGCCTTCTGGCAGCCGTAGTCCAGACAAGAAATGTTCTCTAGGTCTGCCTCACTTGATCAAAAATGTTGAACTCGGGGGAACATTTATGAGAAGGCTGGATTCTCTGGAATTTATGGTGGAGGAAGGTGGAAGGCCGCAGGGAAAGAAGGCGACCAAATAGGAGACAGATTGATTTTCTAAAGTCTTGTCCTGCTCTCTCCTTGGCGGAGCCAAGGCCTCCCTCCTCCCTGCTGAGATCCCCTCGGCGCCTCTTGCCCTCTCCTCTCCCTCGCCCGTGGCTTCTGGTCTTGCTTACAGATAGTTGCAGTTCACCATTACTTTTCCTGTGACTGTTTTGTTGTTTCTCTTTTGTTGCCTAATATTGTGCGTTCTCAATCTCTCTCTGTTTCTGATTGTTTTGGTACATTAAGAAAAGTAGAAAACCATCTAATAGGCAGGGCCTTGGAGCAGCCAGGAGGGTTGTTAGTCTGTGGAACTCTCTGCCACAGGATGTGGCGATGGCATCTGGCATCTGTCCTAGATACCTTCAAAAGGGGACTGGACAGATTTCTGGAGGAAAAGTCCATCACGGGTTACAAGCCATAAGAACATAAGAACAGCCTTGCTGGAACAGGCCACAGCCCATCTAGTCCAGCATTAGGGCTCACACAGTGGCTCACCATTTGCTTCAGGGAATTCCCAAGCAGATGCCTTCACCTGCTTACGATTCCCCGCAAGTGGCATTGAGAGATATCCTGCCTCTCTCTCCAACCCAGAGGTTGTCCTCAGGCATCCATAATGATAGCCATTGAGACCCTTGATCTCCAGGAACTTGTCCAATCCTTTCTTAAAGCTGTCAAGGGTGGCAGCTGTCACCAGTTCTTCTGGCAGGGAGTTCCACAGACCACTGATCCTCTGGGTGACAAAAAGAGTTTGCAAGAGCTGAGCAAGGCAGTTGAGGACAGAACATGTTGGAGGATGCTCATTTATAGGGCAGCCCTGAGTTGGAGGCGACTTGACAGCACATGACAACAACAACACCTCACTTAAAGGTTGCCTCAGCTTCCAGCTCAAAGTCTCAATGCTGTTTCGGGGCAGGGGTGGTCCTTGCCTTTATTGCCACCACAGGCGTCACCAGCCCACGCTGTTTTGTTTGCGTTGCCTGTGCAGGCGTCGGCGGAGCTGCCGTGGGCCCGCGAGTGCGAAATGGAGGCTGGGCTCCGAGACGGGTCGTCTCTGGGCCTCCTGAAGGCTGAGCGAGAGAAGGCGACGGGAGAACCGAGCCTGGCAGCTTCTGAGGCAGAAGGGGGGAGAAGCCGAGAGGCCCACGTCGTTTGCACAGAGGACATCCGGGGTTTCTGGGGGAAAGCCGTCCCGGGGGAAGTGACGCGAGAGCCTCGCAAGGGCCTGCAGCAGCACCGGTGGGAGTCTCAGCTGCAGGATTTCCTCAAGGCCCTGGATCCGTCTCGTGCGGAAGGCCGAGGCCCACAGCTCGCCGGTCCCCTGCCCAGAAACAATGCCCACCCTTCTTCGATCCCCTCTGAAGGGAGAGCTGATTCCGTCCACCCATCGAGAGGCGAGAGAGTCTTCCGCCTCCCATCCCAGCTGAGGGAAGAAGCCCACCAGGGCGAGAGGAAACCTCTCGACCGAGAGCAGCTAGGCCGCCAGGAAGCCAAGCGGCCGATGCCGCGCCGAGAGGGCGGCAACCTGCACGAAGAATGCCGCCTCTTCCGCCACTTTGGCTACCAGGAAGCCGAAGGGCCCCGGGAGGCCTGTCGGCACCTCCGCAGGCTTTGCCACCAGTGGCTGAAGCCGGAGAGGCACTCCAAGGAGGAGATCCTGGAGCTGGTGATCCTGGAGCAGTTCCTGGCCGTCCTGCCGGCGGAGATGCAGAGCTGGGTGAGGGACGGCGGCCCCCAGACCTGCAGCCAAGCCGTGGTGCTGGCGGAAGACTTCCTGGCATGGCAGCAAGAGCATCGGGCACGGGAAGAGCGGGTGAGCGATGCTGGTTCCGTCCTGGAGCTGACCAAGGTATGGAGGGGCTTAGACTATGATTTGAAGGTGCAGGAGCTAGAAAGCTTGAGCATGGAGCGTCGAGAATTGGGTTTACGTTGTGTGTGTGTGTGTTGCGTCGTTACAGTCGTGACCGACCCTTTGTGACCCCCATGTCCATGGAGTTTTTTTGGCAGGAATACTGGAGTGGTTTGCCAGTCCCTACTCGAGGCACCTACAACACCTGGCATTCCCTGGTGGTCTCCCATCCAAGTACTAACCAGAGCTGACCCAGAAGGCTTGTGGCACAGTGGTTAAATGCCTGTACTGCAGGTAAAACTGTGCTCACGACCTGGGTTTAATCCCCGGTAGCAGGCTCAAGGTTCACTCAGCCTTCCATCCTTCCGAGGTCGGTAAAATGAGTACCCAGCTTGCTGGGGGGGGGGGGCAATGTGTAGCCTGCACTCTGTAATTAAAATTGTATACCGCCCAGAGACTACTTGTAGTAGTATGGGGCGGTATATAAGCAGAACTTTTGCTTTGCTTTGCTTAGCTTCCGAAGTCAGGCGAGATCAGATGTGATTAGGGCATCTAGACAGCTGGGTTTATGTTAGGAACAGAATTATCTCCTGCCTTTTCTCTAGCGAGTTCAAGGTGCTGCATACGAGCACATCTGATCTCGCCTGACTTCGGAAGCTAAGCAAAGCAAAGCAAAAGTTCTGCTTATATACCGCCCCATACTACTACAAGTAGTCTCTGGGCGGTTTACAATTTTAATTACAGAGTGCAGGCTACACATTGCCCCCCCAGCAAGCTGGGTACTCCTTTTACCGACCTCGGAAGGATGGAAGGCTGAGTGAACCTTGAGCCTGCTACCGGGGATTGAACCCCCAGGTCGTGAGCACAGTTTTACCTGCAGTACAGGCATTTAACCACTGCACCTTTGGTCATTTCCTAAAGCTCTTCTAAAAGGCAGAAAATGGGCTTGGCTTCCTTTATGAGTAGCTTACAATTCCAGTAATACATTGGTTTAAGAATAATTTGGTTTAAGAGTGCAAGTGCGTTTGGTTCAAAGTAAAAAAACAAAAAACAAAGTGTGCTACTATGCTTGCTTGCTTGCTTTATTTGTTTGTTTGTTTGTTTGTTTTAGGGCTTTTATACCATCCGTCTTCCTAAAAGGAACTCCGGCCGGTTTACAACAAAGCAAAACAGCAACAAATTAGTTAAAACACATCATAAAATAATAAAGTCAATTTAAAACACGTAATAACAGAATGACATGGAGGCAGATGGTGGACAAAAAAAAGTGCTTAAAGCTCTCTCTGGGCTGTTTGCAAGTACTTATGTAGGCTACACATCTCCCCCCCCCACACACACTGCAAGCTGGGTACTCATTCTACCGACCTCGGAAGGATGGAAGGCTGAGTGAACCTTGAGCCGGCTACCTGGGATTGAACCCCAGGTGGTGAGCACAGTTTTACCTGCAGGACAGGCATTTAACCATTGCGTCACGGAGCTCAACATATTTCTGCCCCACATTTCTTCTTAGAAAGGACTCAAGACAGCTGGCAGCATTAAAATACAAGCCTTTAAGCGAGAGACAAAGACTACACAAAGGTGGCATATGTTATTAAAAGGCCGTATTGAAAGCGAAAAACGAGAAGTATTCAAAGACTAAAAGAGGATCGGACAAAGGCCACCCTAAGAAATAGGTAAACGAAACCGAAACTAAAAACATATTTATGCAAAACAGTAAGCGACAACCACCCATTAAAAAAAGAAACACACACACAACCCACTCAGGCAGCTAGTCATTCAGGGAAAGCTTGCCTGAAGAGAAAGATCTTGGCCCGCTTGCGGACGGACAGCAAAGATGGGGCCAGGCTGGTCTCCAGTGGGAGGGAGTTCCAGAGTCTGGGGGCGGGGGAGTAACAACACAGAAGGCCCTCTCCATGGCATCCTTTCTGTTGTTTCAGACGATCGGCCCATTCGACAAGGGAGGCTCCGCTGAGGAACCGCTGCCGGATGCCTGGGTGAAAGCAAAGATTGACGGAGACACAGCTCAGTTAGGTAAGAGCCTCAGGGCATCACCACCACGCTGTGCTTGGTTGTTCCCGACTGAGACAGGATGTCCGTTTGGGATCCATTCCATGCCCATGCTTAGAGGTTTTGCACAGTTGCTACCTTTCTAGGGATAGGACACCCACCCCCTTGGAAGGCAAGAAGCCTAGTGGCGGAATACGGTGCTGTTTGCTCAGGAGGAAGTCCCACTGTGGAAGGAATATAGAAATACCGTCTGAAATCTAACAATGAGTTATAATTACAGATGGGTGTTTCGTTTGGGAAGGGATCCACCCGGTTCTGAAATGAAACACGCCAGCCCAGCTGCCGTTCGGTCCCGGGACCCACCTTCCAGAGAATGAAATCAACCAGTCTCTTAATCTTGTATTGAGTCACGCAGGTGAAATTCCAACCAGGAAGCAGCCTCTGACATGTCATCTTTTGATTCTGTCTGGCGCTGGCCAATTACACAGGCAGGTGGGATGATTTATGTCCATGCACAGCTCCTGATTGGCCCAGCACCAGCAAGAGTGAAAGATCACGTGTCAGAGGTTGCTTCCCGGTTGGCGTTTAGACCCGTGCGACCCAAAACAAGGTAAGAGACTGGTTGATTTCATTCTGGAGGGTGGGTCCCGGTACCGAATGGCGGCTGTGCTGCCGTGTTTCGTTTTGGAACTGGACTCCTTCCAAAATGAAACGCCCATGTCTAGTTATAATCTGAACATTTCTACAAGATGAAGGTGTCCGACATGAAAAAATAATTTCTAAAATGTACAGCAGATTGCCACTTTCTGGAAAGTCAGGGAAAGGGAGCTTGGTCAGGGAAAGTCAGGGGAAATGGCCTGAAGTCAGGTGTGTGTGTGTGTTGCGTTGTAACACTCGTGAGCGACTCTTCGTGACCCCATGTCCATGGAGTTTTCTTGGCAGGAGTACTGGAGTGGCTTGCCAGTTCCTACTCCAGGCGCCTACAGCACCTGGTATTCCTTGGTGGTCTCCCATCCAAGTACTAACCAGGGCCGACCCTGCTTAGCTTCCAAAATCAGGCAAGATCAGATGCGTTTAGGGCATCTAGGCTGGTTGAAGTCAGGCACAGTCAGGTATATTGTGATTAAAATATATTCAAGCAGTGGATTTTTGACCTCTGGCTGCAAGAGCATAATTTGTTCTTGTGGCAATTGAAATAGAATATTAGCAGAATACGAGTCAAACTTAAATGGCACCCTTTGCCAGCTCTCCCTTTTTCTCAGCTCCAACCCCAGAAACCAGCCTGATGTGTTTGTTGAGCTCTGTTCCTGAATGATTCCCCACATCTGCTTGTAGCCTTTGCAAAGCCAGGCTAGTTTAAATGTTTAGCAGTATACACACTTTAAATATCTGATTGTTTTCATCCCTACCTGCGAGGACTGCATTTACATATGAAGGTCGGCGTGTCTTTGGGTCATGCTTGCGTATGGAATGAAAGTTTTTGTTTCCTACTAAACCCCGCCCAGAGTCAGGGAAATTGACAAATGTTGGTCAGGGAAAGTCAGGGAAATGAAAAAAAAATTTTTAGTAGCAGGCTATGAATATATGCTAGAAATACTAATAAAAGGGAAGTTTATTCTATCATATGTGGTGGAGATATGATAGATAAATATCATAGCTAAAAAGTTCTGGAAGTCAGTTCATAGAACACAAAAGTTAATTTGCACATAAGACCAGAATTGTTTTTGTCGCGTATAGTGAGTAATCAGATGGGAAAGAACAAAGGAATACTTATAAGAGATCAGACAAAGTGAATTAAACACCAACAATAGGAAAATGGCTACTTAAACACAGCTGTCAGATCTTGAAAAGGACAAGGGATTAATCTGTTTTAAAATAACTCAGGAGTCTTTCCTGGACTTTATGTTGGACAGAGAAAACAATATGAACTCATTGTAGACGGCTTTGAATTCTAGAGCTTTAGACGAGACGTATAAGGAGACTTGAAAGAATTGGCATTTGGCTTGTATTTAAGTAGCAAAAATTAAGAGGATCATTTATTTATTTATTTATTTATTCATTGGGTTTTTATAGCACCCATCTGGCAGCAAGGTCTCTCTGGGCGGTTTACAACAATTAATACATTCAAATAATTCATACAATAAAAACATAAAATACAGCAACATAATAAAATAAAAATAAAAGTAAAATTAACATTAATGTGAAATAAAATAATGTACTATTATTATTGGCAGGCTAATCGGTTAAAATCATAATGTAATGGGTAAACACTAAAATTGCGTTATGTTTGAGGGAATGCCTGCTTAAATAGCCAAGTTTTTAATAGTTTTTTTTTTAAGGCAGCCAAAGAGCGGGACCAGGCAGATGTCTGGTGGAAGGTTATTCCACAGGCGAGGGGCAACGGCGGAGAAGGCCCTATTTCTAGTTTTTTTTTTTCCTTTCGGGCCTCTCGTGGTGTAAGTTGCCTCAAACATCGAGCCTGGGAGGATCGGGTATTATGGGCGGTTTTCAATGGGAGAAGTACCTGTAAGAAGGACGGGGGGACTACGAGAAGAAGCATCACTGGGTAAAGAAGGGGGTAAAACCAGTTTGCATGCTTGTAAATCCCTTTCTTTCTATCTCCCTCTCCCATTTTGTTGTCCTTATGTTATTGGAAAATACAATTGCATGTTATGTTATTGGAAATACAATTACAGTTTTAAAAAAATAAATAGTAAGTCCAGCCTTGTTCTGTGGGGCTTAATCCTATGTAAGTCTTCATCAGCATCAGCATCGAGTTAATTCCGACTCGTGGTGACCCTTTTCCGGGTTTTTCCCGGTAGGGAGTGCTCAGCATTAAAAGTTTACCTTTCTCTTCTTCTGGGGGCGCCCTGGGACCGTGCAGCTTTAGACCTGGCACCCAGACTGGCCCAGTGTGTGTGTGTGTGTGTGTGTGTGTGTGTGTGTGTGTGTGTGTGTATCAAACTCCTCTCCTCCAGCTCTGCAGCCAATTACCTTGACCCCTGAGCTCTCCAGCCTGGCTAGGATTCATTTATTTATTAATTGCCTTTACATCCCAGCTTCCTAGCACTAACCACTCTGCCACACTGCCTCTGCGGTAAGATGACGCCTGTGCTGCCAGTGGTGAACGAGCAGTGAGATGATGTGTGGGTGGGTGGGTTGGGGAGGGATAAACTCTCCCTATGAGCCCAGCACAACTGTTGATATAAGAGGGTGCCTACCTTGAAGACCTGGGACGAACTGGTTTGTGCCCACCTCTCTAGTTAGGTAATGGGTCCTTTATCCAAGGAGAAAGGCGGGGTAAAAAAATATTCAAAATAAAATAAAATAATATAGTTAACATTGAATTAGTGGGGATTTGGTGAGTCATCTGCTTTGTGAATGTCATTGACTCTGTGGGCCTGCCCTAGAGGTGCCCCACGGCTGGGCTTTGATCACGGGTGGACGTGTGTCCCTTGCTTTTATCTCTCTTCCTGGCAGGCGGCGAGACGTTGTCTAGGACCGAGAAACTGGACCCCGAAAACCCGGAGGAGTTGGAGCCCCGCTGGATGCTTCCGGGAAGGCTGGACCGGAGCGCTACCCTCTGCTCCGATCGGGAGGAGCTCCCTGAGGTTCTTTACGGGAACCGCTCGGAGGGGGAAGCGGGGAAGTTCATCAATTCCCAAGGGACCTACGAAGACCTGGACGAGAGCGGGATCCCGCCGGCGGCGACAGCCCTCCCCGGCGGCGGCGAGAGAGGCCACGCCTGCCGCGTGTGCGGGAAGGCTTTCCGCCGCCGGTCCAACCTGGCGGCCCACGAGCGGACCCACTCGGGCGAGCGGTGGTACAACTGCTCCGAGTGCGGGAAGAGCTTCGCCAGCCGGGCGGCCTTCCTCATCCACCAGCGGGTCCACACGGGGGAGAAGCCCTACCAGTGCTGCTACTGCGGGAAGGGCTTCAACACGGGCTCCAGCCTGACCCGGCACAAGAGGATCCACACCGGCGAGAAGCCCTACAAGTGCCTGGCCTGCGGCAAGCGCTTCAACGACTACTCCAACTTCATCGTCCACAAGAGGATCCACACGGGGGAGAAGCCCTACGGTTGCGCCGTCTGCGGGAAGAGGTTCAGCGACAACTCCAACTACATCAAGCACCATCACTAAGAAGGAGCCACCGGAAGGCGGGCGGGACGGTTTTCAACAACAACAAGAACAACAACAAGAACAACAACAACAACAAAGGAGGGCTGGAAGGCCCTATCAAGTCGCCCTCTGGGTCAACATTGATCGGATGGGGTTTGAGGTGAAGGCTGGAGGGGAGGACAGGTTGCCCATGGCTTCAATTGCCTTGGTGAGCAATCTTCCCCCCCCCCCCAAAAAAAAGCAAAGGTGGTGGATCTCCCTCTACAGTAGGACCCCGGTATCCGCTGGGGATCGGTTCCACGCCTTCCCATGGATAGCGAAAACTGTGGATAAGAGAGAACACCAAAATACCCCCCAAAAAAACCTACTGGTTTGTGACAGTAGCTTGCATTATGGCTGCTGTTTCATGAGAGTAGCTTGCTTTACAGCTGCTGTTTTTGACAGTAGCTTGCTTTGTGGCTGCTGAATTACTTTTTTCCTCTGCCAACCGTAGATAACTGAATCAGTGGTTAATGAATCAGTGGATACGGGGCTCCTACTGTATATCTGATGAAGTAACCTCTTTCTGTGCTTCAACACACGGAGGGTCGTACGTTTTTGACGGCCACTCACCCTGCAACCCTATAGATCAGTGGTCCCCAACTTTTGGGTTCCCCGGGTGTTTTTTTTGACTACAGCTCCCAGAAACCCCAGCTGGCACCGCTAGTAGTGAATGCTCCTGGGAGTTGTGGTCCAAGAACATCTGGGGGTGTCTAAGGTTGGGGACCACTGCTACAAACGGAGCGTGTGTTTTGCTTTTCACTGTTCAACCCAGATCCTTATGGGATCTGCCAGGTCTGCCGCTCGCGATAGATACCTGCAGATCACGGCATGACATTGAGAGAGGGTCAAACACGGGTGCTTCTGATGTCTTCCTAAAAACAAGCCACCCCAAAGAAGGGACCCGGGGGGGTGAAATTGTTGCCGTAGCCAGGAAGCTGGTTGCCTCTTTGGTCCCCGTTGCAAATTCTGCTCACCTGGAGAAGGGCCTTGTCTTAGAGAGGCTCTGTTGCTCTCTTTGGACCTACAGGCATGTCCAAACTTCGGTCCTCCAGATGTTTTGGACTGCAACTCCCAGAATTCCAAGCCTGCATTGCCAATGGCAAAGAACTGTGGGAGTTGCGGTCCAAAACATCTGGAGGGCCAAAGTTTGGACATGCCTGCCTTGGGCCTACTCCCTGTGACAAATGTACCAACAGGAAAGCAGCCACCATGGGAAGTGCCCTCTGTTCTTTGGGGATGCCTTCTGTCAAGGCAAAAAGGAAGTGAGAGACTACAGTTCCCAGGAGGCACTGCAGCAGCTTCCGTTTTGGAGCAACAACAACGAGTGGGTCCAAGATCGCTGTGTAGAACCTCTGAGACCAGACCCTTCTCCAGGTGAGTGAAAGGTAGAGGTGCCTATAGAAGTGGGCCTAGATCCCGAAACTGCCGAAATTCTGCCACAGAAGGTCTTGGAGAATTCTGGGAGCTGGAGTCCAAAATAATATGGTGACATGTCCTTGCTGACTCCCTTGGTCTTCTGATACTCGAACTGGATTAAGGACAGCCAAAAGCCAAGTGGTCCAATGCTACTGACTTTGAGGGGAGTCAGTCTAAGGTTCACACGGCGGCCCAAGAAGTTTTGCTGCCTGAGGCTAAGGGCAAGGAGCCCTTCCCCGCTTGCAGAAGCTGAAAGTTCTCACTTCGGAAGCGGCGGTAAAACCACACTCCCTATCTTGCCGCCTATGGGGAGAGTGTGTGTGTGGGGGGGGCGCACAACTTGCTTCTCCATTAGAAGGGAACCACCTCTGCCACCTGAGGTACCTGCCGGGCTCTGTCTCATGATAGGGCCGGCCCTGGAGATTTATCTCTTCAAGGGTCAGGAGCCGACAGTAAAAAAGAGCCACGCTCCCGCCTGAGCTTTTTGAAGGGCTGCTAACAGAGCAGTCTAGCCTTTCTCGGTTGGACTACAATTTCCATCATTCTAAGACAACCTGGCCAATAATTTTCTGAGGGAAAGGATGTAACCCAGAAAACCTTGAAAGCAGGGGGGAAAATGGGGAAGGACTGTTCTACGTTAGATCCTGGGTGAGACGTTCTCAGTCCAAGTTCTAATGGGGGGTTACAACAACCACATTGGTTTGCTGTTCGTTTTTATTTTTTATTTTTAGTAGAAGAGGACTAGTGCTACAGTCCTCGGCAGCTCACCTCTTTGCGAGCAGCCGTATGTGAGAGACCAGTCTCCCATCTACTCCCCAGGGCAGGAGAGTGAATAGCCAGATAGTGTAACAACAACAACACTCGATGGGGAAGAGCCGATTTGTCTCAGTTTGTGCGGGTTCATAAAAGGCTGCCGTGCAGGTGTTCCTGCTCCCTCCGCCTGCCTCCTTGGCCGATCAGCCCCTCACCAGCCCAAGCTCGCTTGCTTTTTCCATCTCCTTGGTTAATCTCCCACTCACGATGTGGGCAATCAGCCGAGAGGGCGGAGCAGAGAAGGCCGAGCTGTTGCCAGAACTGGAAGATCAGCTATGGGGACTCCAGGGAGCTGGCCTGCTTGGCCTGGTGAGGGTTGGACTGAACCAGAGGCGGCAGCGGAGGAGGAGAGGAGCAGCTGCCATCTGTACAAACTGGGAAGAACTGGTTCGTGTCTGTCTCTTTAAGATCAAGTCAGTTTTGACTTGTGGCAGTCCTTTTCAGGGTTTTCAAGGTGGAGAACAGCCAAGTAGCTGAATCACTGGGGTATCAGGCCAGTAATGGTGGATGGGAGGAGTTGTCCATCTCAGGAAGAGGTAGGCCAGGAGTCAAGTAAAGCTTCAGTGCTACTACTCAGCTCATGTGAAATTCCACGGGGCCGTCTGCTTCCAGAGTCAGGGTACCACTTACATCTTACAAGGCTTGATTGAAAAGTAATGCCTACCTGGCTGTAACTTTTTTTTATTTAACTGTTTTTCAAAATTCCTTTTGTACCTGAAAATGGTCGCCATGACTTCCCCCGCATATTGGGCCACCTTGCAGTGCCTGATTAACAAATTAAATATACAGCCGTGGAGGCATTACTTTTCAATCAGCCCTCGTAACGTCCTCCCTGTGGCTTATTTGGGGGGGGTGCAAGTTGATTATATCTTTAGCTGCTCCAGCTTAATTCTCTAGTTAGTGGTGTGGAATTGTGAGATGATGGGAATGGCAGGTTCATCACCCCCCCCCTCCACACACACACACAATTTTTATTTTTATTTTGTTACACAGCATTTGAAATCAAGTAGATGATGGCCACAGATAGTCGACCATTTCAAGTTGTGATGTTGTGTTTTTTCTAATAAGACGTCCCCACCCAGGGATCACACCATGGAGTCCATGTTGTCAGGAGATCAGCAAGCCGGGAAGGGAGCCTTGGAATCTTTTTTTTTGCGGGGGGGTGTTCAGACCAGGGAGACCTGCTGCTGTCCACAACTTTTGAAAAGAAACAAACATTAAACTTCAGCTCTTAAGGAGGCCTCCCCAGAGAGCATGGCCCAAGGCAAAGGATGATGGAATCGTAGTCGAAGACACCTGGTGAGTCAAAGGATTCCCCTCCTTGTGCTTCTTGGGTGACTTTAAGGCTGTTCTCAGCTCCTTCATCTCCTTCCCATCTGCAGGTTGGCACTGCATCTACCATGTCGGTGCTACAACAGTGGTGTCTAACCATGGGTAGCCCAGGTAATTCTTGGACTTCAACTCCTTGAAACCCTAGATGGCACTGCTAGTGGTGAAGGATTCTGGGAATTGTAGTCCAAGAACATGGGGAGACTAGAGACCAGGCACCACTTGTGGCTATGAAACTGTTTCCCGTACTCTTCAGAAAAACCAAAGTTGCTGTGTTTTGTTACTGTTTGGATTTTTATTTTTATGGTGTGTGTGTGTGTGTGTGTGCGTTTGCGTGTGGGTTTTAAAATGATAGTTTCTGTCGTGAGTTGAACATCCAGAAAATTCTCCTCTCGGATAATTTCACGTGAAATCCCTTTTCCTTGGTGCTGTTATTGTCTCTGAAATGTTATCCCTCCCGATATAGGAAGTCCAATCGGAACCATTTTATGGATTGACCGAGATTGTTAATTCACAAGCAATACTTAACCAGTTCGTTTGAACTTCAGGGCAAATGACGACCCACCCGCCGGGCAGCAATAAACAAAAGGAATACTGGACATTTCCTGTAGGTATTGTAAAGATGGTGGAATCAAAGCATTTTAGGAGAAATGACTACCAACCACTGGCACTTTAATTTTTTTCCTTTATTACAACATACTAACAAAGCATTTAACCTGTTCTAGGCATCCAATAAATTCACTGGTTTCATAAAACGTCTGCTTACTAGCTGCCTCTGAACTTGCTTCTCTTCCACCCCACCTGTGATCAGGGAAATAACAGCTGCCTTTGTCTTGGAGCCACCAAAAAGAATGATGAGAGAAATATCCTTTCTCCATTGTTGTGTGTTGAGGAAGCCACTGCTAAAGGTTTAGGGCCAGATAGCAGGAAAAACACTCTAGGCCAATACTAGATCTTGGACAGGTTCCTACTATGGGGGCGGCAGGGGATCGACAGCTCCTAGGAGCCATTTTGGAAATGCTGGCTAGGAGATTTGGCACTCTCGTCCAGAAAACTAACTTTTCCACGTGTCTCTTGTCTTCCCTTGTGCAACACCCAAGACATACGTTCCATGGCATGGCGCGGGACCAGGGATGATGAATCTGGGCTCACAGGCTGAAACTTGGGAATTTTTAAATAGCAGGGGTAAAAATATATCTTCTGCGCCAGGCTCCTCTAATTCTTCTGATCAGCTATAGTTTTCCTAGTAGCTTTGGGGAAATGCTTCTCCCCCAATTATTTTTTTTGTTTTGCAACATGTGAATTTTCTCTGTCAACACATTGTGAGTTGTCCCTGACCTAATGCAAAATATTTGGGAACGAGATTGGTCTCAAATCGACAAAAGACCCGCTGTAGGGGGTCAGGAGAAGAAAAATGCCAAGACGGGTGTCTTCAATGATCTGCTAACAGCATCCTGGTCTTATACGGATTGGCCCTGGATTCCCCAAACCTACCCTCATATCACGGGGTCAGAATATTTCAGGGGTCGAGGTCTTTGCCAAGAATGGCCGTATAGAAATGAAAGCAAAGGAACATACAGTGTGGTCGTGGTTTTAACTGGAGTGCTTTATCAGAGAAAAGACGAGCTACTTTCAACTCTTGCCTCGGCTGTAAATCTCACTGTCACCCTATGCACGTTTATTCAAATATTCAAGATACTTTTTGGTGCAGAGAACTTGCACCAAAAAGGATCTTGGGAATAGTTCGGACTCTTTCATAAAAAGTCCATCTTGTGTTGTAATCACCAGTATATCAAGCTTGGATTCTCTTCAGAAAAAGAGATTCTCTTTTTTTAAAAAAAGAGAGAGCGCCCAATTAAACGTCTCTTTGTGTAACCCAAGAAATCTGATGAAGACGGGTCTCTGACAGGGCAGCTATAAAAGAACGAGACCAATATCTTGAGCTCCAAAGAGGCATCACTGTAGTAGATCAAAGGCCAGATCATCCATACTAGGGTGTTTTTTGCTTACTATGTGTAGACCTGAAATCTGGACAGTGAAAAATACTGATGGGAGGGAAAACCCTACTCATTTGAAATGGAGGCCAGAATCCTCTTTATTTAACACTCACCAGTACAAGCCGCTCAGGGTGAATCTCAGTAGCAAACCACCACTGGTTAAGCATCTTACATAAGCATTACTGCTGCACCGCAGTTGCACGGTTAGAAGCGCAGAGGTCTACGCTAACTTCTTAAGAAGCCTTGCGGGGCAGTGGCTAAACTGCAGGCCTGCAGTCGAGACTCTGTTCGCGATGTGAGTTCGATCCCCGCAGAGGCTCAGGTTGCCGGCTTAAAGGTTGACTCAGCCTTCCGTCCTTTTTCAAATCAGTCAAAATGAATGAGGGCCACGAGTTGCCTGCGTAACTGAATGACCAACTGCCCAAGAGGGTGCAAATATAAAGCAGCACACTTTGCTTTAACGGTGGCAATGTGCCAGTGAAATTTAGGGCGGATGGGCTTAAAAAACAACTACAGGTATATATACCATCAAATCGATTCCGATTTCTGGTGGCCCTCTCTGGGGTTGGCTTGGTCTCGAGTACTCAGGAGTGGGATATCATCAGTGCAGAGCAGAAGGGTGCTCATCCTAGCATCCCACGCCACCCCCAGCAGAATGGCCACCCAGGTCTTCATGCCCTCGTTCACGACCCTCCGCTCGCCCATCTTGCACTGGCATCTTGCCAGTCATCTTCCGACAGGGGCGAGCGGGCCCTGGCGCGGTAACCCTTCCAATCCAAGCGATAAGATATCCAGACCCTTTGATCTCTTCAAAGACATCACTTTCCAAAAGCTCTCAACTACAGAACCCATTATCCCCGGCCACCAGGCTATGCGCCTTTGAGGAAGTGCCACTGAACTCCGAAAAAGGGCACCGCCGAAAGAGCCGAGAACAAAACGTGTGCCCACTGGTGAGCTGAACTACTTTACCGCATTTCCTCTCGGTGCTCTGATGGTTCTGAAACTCCAGATTAATTGAACATCAACACATTAAAAAAATTTCCTCTGGCCAGCATTAACACCAATCGTTTTCAAGCTGCGCAACCAAGAAGAATACAGCTTCGGCCTTTTCTACGACCGCCCTAGACTTGGCCGAAATGGCACCCCCTCCACAGAAAAGTAAAAGTATTCCCACGGGAAAGGTTTGCAGAGGTTCCAAAAGTTTTTCTTGAAAAGCGGCAACACCAAGTGAGGTGAGCCGTCCCCAAACCATCACCCCAAAAATCAGATGGGAGGAGGAAATGGAAAGGGAAGGGAGTCACAGAAGGGAGATGAAGACAAGAGATATAGGATTTTTTTTAGAAAGAAGAGGGGAGAGCCTCACTGTTCAGATTTCCTGGTTCACACCAAGAAGGTGTTTTAAAATGTCCTCCCCGATTGAGATAAGAGCTCTCATCTTATTAACATCTGCAGACCCTATTGAAATCAAAAGCTGAACAGGAGCTGGTAGGAAGTGGACGCGTGCCTTCTCTCCCTGCCTGCGAAAAGAACACGAGCATCTGGAACCTGGAGAGGAACACCACGCTGCAACATTCTGTTGCAGGGTTTCATTTGTGTTTCCCTATTTCCTGTGGCTGGAACTACAGGGGCACCCCAAAACCTGTGTGAGACTCCCCCCCCAACCACCCACAAATCATTAACTGCATAAACACAACTCAAACGCCCGAAGTCCCCCCCCCCCAGAAGCATGGGAATTAAAGAGTCTGGAAAAAGTAACTTTTCCAAACCATGCTCTGGACTTAAGTTTGGTCCTTGAGGTACCCTTGCAGGCGCCACCTCAGGGAGGGCACATGCCTCCCCGAGCAGGCCACCTCAACCCAGGGTACGAAGGAAGGAAGAACACCGCTAGGCAGAGCTGGGAAATGTTGGGTTTGTGGGATTACAGCTCCCACAATTCCCGAGTCAGTGGGTGGGTGGGGATTCGGCAAGTGGCCCACAAGAGCTGCTGGCACCTGGGAGTTATAGTCCCCAAAAAGCAACACGGACAGATCCTGGTTGATTCTGGAACCCTGGCCTAGCCCCTGGTCTGGAAGAAAAGGGAGGCCCAAAGCTGGACCTGTTGCCGTGGAAACCACACACACAGAGAGAGAGACCCCATCCTGAGAGGATGAGGGGCCGAAGCAGAAAAGGCTTCTGGGAGGTTCCCAAGAAGCCAAGACAGGGGCTGGAAGGGCCCACGGAGGAATATTAAACCCTTCGGTTTTGGAAGCGGAACGGCAAGGCCCACAGGATTCTTGGGGAGAGGGCTACTGCTTGTACTACCACTGCCAGAATCCCCTAACTAACATGGCCTTCCTGCGGGCCAGGGGATTCTGGGAGTCGTAAGCAGAGAATTAGCTGCAAGCTTTCAGCCGAAACCATCCAGAGGGTCAGAGTGAAGCTTAAAAATGTGTTTTTTAAGCATACAGCTCCCGGAGATGCACCCCCCACTCCCTTTGGGGGCTGGGGCATTCTGGGAACTGTAGTCCAGGAAATGTACTTTTAATAAGCTCTTGCCTGAAGTCCTCCCCTATTTCCTAACCCAGCGGTGACCAAACTTCGGTCCTCCTGATGTTTTGGACCACAACTCCCAGAATTCTAAGCTTAGATTGCCATTGACAAAGGACTGTGGGAGTTGCCATCCAAAACATCTGGAGGGCCGCAGTTTGGACATGCCTGTCCTAACCCCTACGCTAGTGGTTCCTAACTTTTTGTCCCCAGAGGTTCTCGGACTGCAACTCCCAGAAATCCTGGCCAGCACAGCAAGCGGTGAAGGCTTCTGGGAGTTTTTAATCTACGGACACCTGGGGACCCAAGGCTGGGAACCCCTGGCCTAGGCCAAGGCCCTGCTCTTTATCAGAAAATACTGCTGAAATATCTCCAGCAAAGGAGACCCCCCCACACACACCGCCTGAGGCAGCTTCTGAGCCTCTCCCTGAGTTTTGAGACACAGAGGTGAGGGAAATTCTTTTTACACACCTCCTCTACACCATGCAGAACTTCATAAACCTGGATCATGCACTCCTCCGTCATTCTTTTTCTTCCCCGTCTCCTGAACTAACAAGCCCCAAACACGGTGAGCCCTCCACATGAGAAAAAAACAGCACGGCCCTTGGGTTGCCGGGCAGAGACTGAAAACATTGTCTGGAGGGACGACAACTCAAGAGAATACCCACATCCGCAAAGCCTCCTCCTTTGTGGCACCCTCTCCAGCTTTATGGGGTCCCCTCTGAGCTCCAGTTTGTGGTTAACGGCGAAATAAATACACTCGCTCATACTACACGCTACAGATCAAGTATTAAAAATTGGGTCTTCCTAAAGACACTCTCTAAACTTCATTGAGGGAAGTTTTTCCCCTCACGGTTGGGGCATTCGAGCCACTTTTGTCCTCGGCACGGATTCTCGTAGGTGCCACAGAAGATTCACTTCTTGTGCCGCACGGGCTGCAGTTAAGTGTAATAAGGCGCCAGCTGCGAGCACAGCCTCTCCCCGACGTGGATCCTCTCATGGGCCACCAGGACCGACCTCTCGTGAAAGGTCTCCCCGCAATCCGAGCAGCGGTACGGCTTCTCCCCGGCGTGCGTCCGCTCGTGGACGATGAAGGCCGACCTCTTGCTGAAGCTCTTCCCGCACTGGAGGCACTTGTGGGGCTTCTCCTCGCGGTGGATCCGCCGGTGGTCCGTGAGGGCGGCCCGGTGCGTGAAGGCCTTGCCGCACTCGGGGCACTCGTGGGGCTTCTCCTCCAGGTGGACCGGCTTGTGGGCATTGAGGTGCGAGAGGTGCTCGAAGCGGTCGCCGCACTCCACGCACTGGTAGAGGGCCCCCGCCGCGTGGATGGTCTTGTGGGCGATGAGGTTGGAGCGGTGGCTGAAGCTCTTGCCGCAGTCCAGGCACTTGTACGGCTTCTCGCCCGTGTGGGTCCGCTCGTGGACAATGAGGTTGGAGCGGTGCATGAAGCTCTTCTCGCAGTGGGCGCAGGCGTACGGCCGCTCGCCCGTGTGGGTGCGCTGGTGCACCGTCAGCGTCGACCGGTGCTTGAAGCTCTTCTCGCAGAAGGAGCACTTGTAGCGTCTCTCGGTCAAAGGGGCGTTTTTAGGCACGGGGACGGCATCGGGGGCCATCTGGGCCCCCTCCTTTACCGGGACGCTCCTTTGACGGCTCTCGTAGGGCGCTTGGCCCGAAGCAGAGACGTCTTCCTGCTCAGCCATCGCCCCGTGGGATTCTGTCTCTCTAGGGTTCTCCAGCGAGCTCGCCTTTGTCCCACCAGGGTTCTTGTCACGGCCTGGAATGGGGAGAGAATTGTCACTGGAGTTTTTTCCCCCAAACCCGAAAAACGGCAAAAAGGAGAACTCCAAAGAGAATACACTAACAATCTGCAACTGGGCAGGTCCCCGTTGCCAAGCTCAGAGGCCTGCTCTTACTCCACTATCCAGAATTCCAAACCTGTATTTCTGAAGGCAAAGGACCGTGGGAGTTGTGGTCCAAAACATCTGGAGGGCCGAAGTTTGGACAGGCCTGCACTAAACCAAAAAAGCGTTCTGCTTATGTAACTTACCCCATAGAGCTTAAAGCACTCTCTGGCCTCTTTAAAATTTATTTATGCAGACTACACATGGCCCTGCCCCCAGCAGAAGGACAGAAGGCCGAGCAAGCCTTGAGCTGGCTACCTGGGATTGAACCCCCAGGTCGTGAGCACAGTCGCAGCTGCAGTACAGCAGTTTAACCACTGTGCCACGAGGCTCTTACTAAGAACAACCTAGTAATATTCCATAGGAATGTTGCTTTTCAGTAGGTCTACAAGACATCTTGAAATCTGACGAAGCTCCTTGGATGAGCAGCGAAACGTTTCGATCTCTCAAGAAAAAGAAGTCGACTTGCCATGATTAAGCTTCTAGATAACCTCACCTGGATGGTGGAGAATCTTCACAGACACAGCCTGAAATGATTTTCTCCCTCCTGGATCCATCTTAAGGAAGCCTGGGATTTCTAATCTAAGGAGATACAGTACCTAGAATTCTGAGTTGTTGTCTTAGACACTGTCTCTCTCCCAGCAATCTACAGTAGGTGCTTAGTTAACCTCCAGCCAACAACCTAATTCCAAGAATGAACTCCAGTTGTGGGCAGTTCAACCGCTGTGCCCTGATGAACCCACATTAGTTGTTACTAAGGAAAAAAGCTAACACATCTTTGCGTAGTCCAGTCACTTGGGGGGGGGGATATTTTTTGATTAAAAACAAGATTAAAACAAGATTAAAAGTTGGAAAATGGGCCCCAATTGCTCAAAATTACCTTTAAAAAAGGAAAATAGGACGTAACTGGGTCCTCATAATGTCAAATATCAAGCCAAATTAGCATTGACATGAAACATGCAAAAACTATCACATGCACAGACTTCAACATAACAAATTTACTTGTACCGTGTTCCTTCTGATGCCTAAAAAAAGAGTGGGGAAGCCTTTGGCCCTCCTGATGCTTTGGATTGCAACTCCCAGAATTCCAAGCCTAGACTGCCAGTGAGAAAGGGCTGGTGGGAGTTGCGGTCCAAAACATCTGGAGGGCCAAAAGTTCCCAACTCCGGGTCTATCTGTCGGATGGCCATCTGTCGGAAAGATTGTGATGGGGGTTCCTGCATGGCAGGGGGTTGGACTAGATGGCCCTGGAGGTCTCTTCCAACTCTATGATTCTATGATTCTACGATTCTAAAAGAAACAGATTCTAAAGCAAAGCATTCCTTGAAGAAATCATAAGCAAACAAACAGCCAGTCCAAGATATTTATTACCTAAGGAAGGAGCTCTTCTTTCATCCTGCTCTTTGACTCCACTCCGGACTGGGCCCTGGCAGGTGTCTGGCCCACACTTGGCCATGTCAGGAGGATTAAGCCTTTCCTCCTTAAACGGCATCTAAAACAGAAGCAAGCGTCAAGGCAGAGATTCCTTGTTGGTGGGAACAGTGTCTGTTTTTAAATCCAAAAGGCTTATGGCATCGATCTTTCCCTCTCAAGAGCTGTTGGCTCCAGGGGCTATCAGACTACAACTCCCATCAACCAAGGCTGATTTTAAACTCCTCCTTTAGAAAAATGGTTGGATGGCAATGGGAGAGGGAGGACTCTCTTCTACTGAAGACTCCAGAAAGCCGCTGGCAGTCAAATGAGAACAATCCTGGGCCGAAAGGATGAACAGAGTGAGGGGGTTCTGTGGCAGCCTCGGCCCTCCTTTGATCCCCATGAAAGGGAACAAAAGCACACCGCTGGAAGAGGAATGGGACAAGGACAATTAGGGGAGCTTCGCATAACGGATCACATGGCTCTCTCTGTTTGGCTTTTTTGGAGGGGAGGGGGAACCTCTGGGGATGCCCAGAAAATCTACCCTGGTGCCACTGAGGGGTATTACAGCCATGCTGTACTGTAAGGGAGATTAACATCAGTCTGCAAACCCACGAAGGCAGTGGTGTCAAACCTTCAGCACACTCCAGATGTTTGGGACAACACCACGGTGCTTTGTCATTGGCAATCTATGCTCGGAACTCTGGGAGTTGTGGTCCAAAACATCTGGAGTGTCAAAGGTTCGCCACCCACGGCATTAGGGAAGCAAAGCAAAGCGGTCTGCTTATAAACAGCCCCATAGTGCTTAAAGCACTCTCTGGGCAGTTTACAGTTCAGTTATGCAGGCTAAGCATCTCTCCCCTTCCTCAGCAAGCTGGGTGCTCAATTTACCAACCTTGGAAGGATGGAAGGCCGAGCGAACCTTGAGCGGGGTACCTGGGATTGACCCCCAGGTCATGAGCACAGCTAGCTGCCGTACGGCTGTTTAACCACTGTGCCAGGAGGCATTAATCTGGAATTAATTTGGCTTTAATCATCATCGTCTTGGAGCTGCAGTGCTGGAAGGGACCCGTTGTGGAAATATTTGGCAGCATTTTGTGGACTGTTTGGGACTTCTCTGGCAGATATCTCAAGTAGGTTGATCATCTGTTGCTTGCTTGCCTGCCTGTTAACTATGCTTTTTCCATTCTGGGGAGGTGATTTTCCATTTAGAACAAATTAATCAGTTTCCAATGCATTTCTATGGGAAATGAAATGATTCATCCGAGCAGAATCAATGGCAGGGGAGCCCAAGCTCTTCCTTGTAAGCTCTCAAAACTTGGAAAGTTTTGGGGGTCAGGGGGCTCAGTTATCAAGCTCCGAAGTGGGTGCCACTAGGAAAAAATCTTTCTAGTTGAATCTAGAAAATGCAATAGCCCCCTCCCCCCAATGGCTTGGCTTCCAACTCCTGATTCAGTAAATTAGAAATATTTTTTTCCTAGGGGCACCCTCTTTGGAGCTTGATAACTCAGCACTCCCAGAGTACAAGTGAAATAGCAAAGTCAGCTTGGAATCTCCTTCACCCAAACCCCTACTGTTTCCCACCCCGTTTTTTCCCCCTTTCCGGAGTGCTTGATTGCTCTCCTTTCTGCTTTGTTCTTGCAGGATCAGACACCCCCGCAAGCCTGCAAGAACAAACCAGAGAGGAGTCTTCAGAACATGGAAAGGAAAGGAAACAGCACGGGGTGGGGTGGAGGAGAACTCAAAGAGGATTTATTAATTTTCTTAATATTTCTTGAAAGTGGGTGGTGTTGAATACATGGCAGTGTCCTGTAGATTGGAAAAATACAGTATTTCTGAGGGTTTTTTATTTAATATTTTCAGGCAGTGGATAAGTGGAACCACACGTACCCATCCCACAGATATGGATTTCCTACTGCATTCATTCGGACTGCTGAATACCTAGTCCTTGGGTTGCTTGTCCCACCAGCTCAATTATTAGAATGTTTTATATTAACCCAAAAGGCTGGGAAGGCTCCTTTTTCTGGACTGCCCCCCCCCCTTCCAGCCTCTCCTCAAAATCCATTTTCTAACCCCTGCTTCCTATTCTCAGATGAAGCTCCACCACGTGATGCCCAAGGTCCTGGCCCGTGCTCTCTCGCCCGCCACTCTCTTACCTCCACTCCATGCCACTTCAACAGCAAGCCCTCTGCCAGAGCCACCGCCTGGGAACAGGTCTCCGGCCCTGCTTCTCGCACCTGGTTCCGGACCTGGGGAGGCAAGACGGCCAGGAACTGCTCCAGGATCACCAGCTCCAGGATCTGCTCCTTGGTGTGCCTCTCGGGCGCCAGCCACCGGTGGCAAAGTTCTCGGAGGCGCCCACAAGTCCACCGGGGTCCCTCGGCCTCCTGGTAGCAGAACTGCCTGAAGCGTCGCCGCCATGCTTCCAGGCTGCGGCCGCCGCCGCTGCCCTCCTCTTCCTCCTCCTCCTCCTCCTCCGGGATCCCTTTTCCCACTTCCTTGCAGCTGGCCTTGTCTTCCATCAACTGAGCGTTGGCGCTGTTGGCCCGTTGGGCGTTCCTGCTCAAACCAGACAGGAAGTGGGCCAGTTTCTTCCCTCTGCCGTGCTCACTCTGGCCTAAATGGGGCAGAAAAGCACCGGCCCGGCCAAGGGAAGGCAGCAGCTGTGAGCTTCCTCCTTCCAACTGAGAGGACTCCATATCCTTCAGGAAGTGCTGCCACTGGGCTTCCCAGCACTGCTTCAGCCTTTCCTCCGGCTCTCGTTTCATCTCTTCCGGACGGCTTGGTCCCTCCGTTCTCTCGGTCTCCCCAGCCCAGTCCAAGGCAGGGCTGCTCGGTCCAGTCTTTAGGCCTGTGGGATACATCTGCTCCTCTTTCATTCCCTTTTCAAGCTCCGCTTGGATCTGGAATCCTAGAGCTGGCACACCTCCGGCGTCCTCGGCAGCCATTTCTTCGCCCAGGGCATATATAGCTGTGGAGCAAGCACCGAGGGCGACACTGGAGAGGAAGGGGAGATCACAATTTTACTCCCTAAAGCAGGCCTGCCCAAAGTCCGACCCAGGGGCCAAATCCGGCCCACCAGGCCGTTCTGAGTGGCCCGCGGCTGGCTGGCCCGCCCCTCCCTCCCCCTCTTTCACCCCATTTTTTTTAAAGAAAGTGGGTGGGGCTTGCAGTGGGGTGGCAGGGTTGGGGAGCAACCGGCCCCTGACACAATCTGGCCCTCCTTACAAAAAGTTTGGGCAACCCTGCCCTAAAGGAACAAAAGCAGTGTTAAAAACAAAACAGGAAAAGAATCGGATGTTCAAGTCCGACCAACGGCTTCCCGGAAACCGAAGACGACGCTTATTACATATCCGAGTGTCTCCATGCGAAACAGTCACAGGTTGATGCCGCGTTCATTTTCACGGTGGCACTTCAATGATTTCTGGGGTTTGTCATGGCTCTTAAGTAGGGATGAACCTTCCTGTTTGTCTTGTTTGGGGCTGTTCCAGGGGATAGGAAGTGGTGGTTGGTGAGAGACGGACCCTTTGTTTTCAACAATGACAGCCCATCATTAAACATGAGAGGAACAGTCTCTTACTCAAGTTCCCCCACTCTTTTCTGTTTCCCCATCTTTCACGTTCCACTTGGCTCTCATCCAACACCCCCTCCCCCCCCAAAAAAGAAACCCATGAAAACTACTACTTTAAAAAAGCAAACTGAAGGCAACACAGGGCCAGCGTACTCCAAAAATAATCCACAGTGCGTGAGAAAGAAATAAAAAACCACATCATCAGACCCATGTAGGCATGTGTTTATGATCTCACATTCAGCATTGCCATCATCCTCAGGCCACCACCCTCCGTGGCAGCATATTCCACTGCCGAACAGCTCTAACTGTCAGGAAGTTCTTCCTAATGTTCAAATGGAATCTCTTTTCCTGTAGTTTGAAACCATTGCCCCGAGTCCTAGTCTCTGAAGCCATGGAAAACAAACCTGTTCCCTCTTCAATATGACATCCTTTCAAATATTTAAACATAGCTATCATATTCCCTCTCAGTCTTCTCTTTGATAGGCTAAACATTCCCAGCTCCCTAAGCCGTTCTTCATAAGACATCTCTTCCATGCCTTCAACCATCCTAGTTGCCCTCCTCTGTACCCGCTCAAGGTTGTCAACATCCTTTTTAAACTGAGGTGCACAGAACTGGACACAGTACCCCAGGTGTTCCTGAATAATCATGGTTCCATTCAAAGGAATTCGGGGCAGTACTCAGTACTCAAATACAGTACTCAGAATCATCTGCTACAGAAGCTCTGCTCAGCTTCTCCCACAATTTTGTAAGATGGAGGTGTAACCCCTGGAGCAGCTAGAACTTCTGGATGGCACACCCGGCTGCTTAGGTGTAATTGCCCACTTTTCCCAATCTGACCTGTTGGAACTACAATGGCCATCAGAATCAGAATCCAGTACTGGCACTGACCATGATGGGCACTGTAGTTCAATGCACCCGGGGGGGGGGGAGTACTAAGATAGGAAAAACTGAATTAGTTTGATGTGGTTGAAAAGCCCCCGGTTTACAGGCACAGTCTATCTGCCACTTATCAGGCAGTGATTTTAACAATACCAAGACAAATCAAAAATACTTCATGCCTCCATCACCAAGGCCATAGTTAACGACCCATGCTTTAGGGGTTTCAGCACCTTAGGCATTGTTCACCTTAAGGCAGTGGTGGCCAAACTTCGGCCCTCCTGATGTTTTGGACCACAACTCCCACAGTCCTTTGTCACTGGCAATACAGGCTTGGAAATTCTGGGAGTTGTGGTCCAAAACATCTGGAGGGCCGAAGTTAGGATACCCCTGATCTAGAGGGCCGAAGTTTGGCCACAACTGCCTTAAGGCTATGGGTACTGTTGTCTACTTAACGAGCCTATTCAGTCCACTGTTCATCTTATGAGCCTCTTTCAGAACAGGGGGCATAAAGTCAAAGGGAGCTATAAAACGGAGGACTCGCCACCAGCTTTCCTCAGACTGATGAAGCTGCTTGGAAGAGCAGCGAAACCTTTCAATCTCTCAAGAAAACTCCGCTTGCCAGATAAACTCACCTGGGTGACTGAGAATCATCACAGACAGTTTGTGTCAGACAACTGCAAGCGGGGTGTGTGTGTGTGTGTGTGTGTGTGTGTGTGTGTGTGTGTGTGTGTGTGTGTGTGTGTGTGTGTGTGTGTGTGTGTGTGTGTGTGTGTGTGTGTGTGTGTGTGTG
>JAHTLZ010000147.1:351618-372575 GCA_023846285.1 Phrynocephalus versicolor
TTGGCCGTGTTCTGGAAGTTTTTCTTTCTGACATTTCGCCAGACTTTGTGGCTGTCATCTTCAGAGGGTAAGGAGCTCCTTGCTGTCTGAAGATGGCGGCCACAGAGTCGTGCGAAATGTCGGAAAGAAAAACATCCAGCACACGGCCAAACAGCCTAAAAAACTCACAACAACTATTCATCGGTTACATTTTGTGAGATAGCTCCTGGGTGACGCAAAATTACCCAATGAGTTCCATAGCTCAGCAGGGACTTAACCTGGGGGGTGGGGGCAGGGAGAGATTCTTCCCAAAATAATTCAGTTCCCTTCGAAATTTCATTTTCTTTCAGATTTCTAGTGACCTTTGAAGAGTTGTTGAAATATTTCCCTGAGGCAGACCGAGCTCTATTGGAAGAAAAAGCATGGAGGAGATCGGGGAAAGAGTGACCTGTCCAGGTAAACAAAAAGCAAAAAAACAAAAAGCCAAGTGTTCTGCTTGTATACCGCCCCATACCACTTCAAATAGTCTCTGGATGGTTTAGTGTTTTTAATTACAGTATGCAGGCTACACATTCCCCCCCCCCCCCGCAGCAAGCTGGGAACTCATTTTACCAACCTTGGAAGGATGGAAGGCTGAGTGAACCGTGAGCCTGCTACCTGGGATTGAACCCCAGGTTGTGAGCACAGATTTACCTACAGTACAGGCATTTAACCACTGCACCACAAGGCTCATTCTGCGCTCAAAGTATGCCAAACACCCTGTTTGTGTAATATGGGGAAGTAGGGCAGTCACGCAAGTGCCCCCTGCACGCGGGCAGGCTTTCTGGCTATGCCCCTCTTTGTGCCCTACACAATTGGCCACACAAGGGAAATCTGCTGGAATGGAGTGACACTTATGCTGCTCATTTCTGATCCAGATTTAGGGACTAGACTACTAGCCAGTACCCTCTGCCTTTTGTTCTGGAGTGATCGATACTGCTCTTGTTATTATTAGTAAACTATTGGAAGTATTCAATATTTTTTTTTTACTTCCGCTCCCAGAATCTCCCAGGTATTGCAGAATTTTAAATTTCTGGCAACAATACAGCAGGGGTGTCTTCCTGATATTTTGGACCACAACTCCCAGAATTCCAAGCCTAGATTGCCAATGACAAAGGACTGTGGGAGTTGTGGTCCAAAACATCTTGGAGGCCTGAAGTTTGGACACCCCTGCAATACAGCCATTTAACCTGAATACAGGTGGCTGTGAAGGGGCGATGTCGGGTGCCCACAGAAAGGACTCCGAGTGCCGCCTTTGGCACCCGTGCCATAGGTTTGCCAACAATGCTCTACAGCTCGAATATGGAGATGAGCACTGCCCCCTAGAGCCGGACACGACTAGCATGCATGTGCAGGGGGAACCTTTACCTCTACCTTTAGACAGTCACTCCAGGGCAGAAAATGCTCCCTCAGTCTAACAAACTACAGATCTCATAATTCTCTATTGAGGGAGTTATACCTAACAGAGGAACACCTACAGATACCTAAATGTGGCTCACCTGGAAGAAAGGCCCACCATAGGCCCCGATCCACCTGTTTCTTTGTTTAAAAGGGAAGCTGCCCTGCTGATTTCTGGGCACTTCCTTTTCAAACAGGAAACTAAACCTTGCCCGCTTAGACTTTTCCCCCAGATGAGCCCCATTTAGGTGCTGGTCAGTGATCCACCTCTAGCTGAGGTTGCTGCTAAGTGAATACTACAGTAGGACCCCCTCCCCCGTATCCACTGGTTCATTAACCACTGATTCAGTTATCCCTGGTTGGCAGAGGGAAAAATTAAATAAGTAATCCAGGCACCGCAAAGCAAACTACTGTCACAAACAGCAGCTGTAAAGCACGCTACTGTTGCAAAGCAGCAGCCATAAAGCAAGCTGCTGTTGCAAAGCAGCAGCCATAAAGCAAGCTACTGTCACCAGACAGGAGTTTTGGGGTTTTTTGGTATTCCCTCTTATCCATAGTTTTCATTATCCATGAGAAGGCCTGGAACCAATTCCCCAGCGGATACCGGGGTCCTACTGTAATTCCTAAATTAGTGTCTTCCATTTATGGTAGGGTGTGATTCCATGGACATCTTCCCCTCTCCAAACCACATGGCTGCACCTGGGAAACAAACAAGGATGAACCATTGGGTGCTAACGAATTACTTTGGGCGCTTTTACACGACCCCTAAGATCTGCTGGCCCCTTAAATTCGGACCAGAGATCTTAGGGGTTTGTCGCTCTTCGTGCGTCTCCACCCCTCCGTACTTCCTGGCTGCTGGCTGCGTGAGGGGAGGGAGGAAAAAAAGGGACAAAAGATTAAAGCCTTAACTCCCGGTGCTGGTGGAAGCTGCCGGGGAGCCCCAGTCACTTCCTGGTTCCTCTTAAAGGGGCAGGAGGCAAAAAACTAAAACAAAAAGAAGCGAGGAGAGCCCAGCACATCCGCATCAAATATTTTTCACCTCCCAAGAGCAGGTACAAGAAAAGTGTGCTGGGTCGCGCTTAGGTGGGCGGGGTCGCACTTAATTGTCTGCAAACTCCGGAGCTGGTGGGGAAACATTTTTAAGCTCCGGAGCTTGCAGCCATTTGCGGCGGAGTTTAGGGGTCGTGTATAAATGCCCATTGATAACTGGGGTTGGTTCCCCTGGGCTCTTAATGGATCTGTTCTGTCATTTCTAGGATTACGGGGCAGTGAGAACAAAGGGGAAAGAGGTGGCGGGTCTGCTGGAGCCAAACATGTGAAGACAGAGGAGGACACTCATGTACTAGATGAGCGGAAGAGGAAGCCGAGACTTGACACAGCAGCCCACGCAAAGCTCCACAATAAATCCACGGCTGCCGAAGGCGGGGAAGCTGTGGAACTCTCAGCCCGCCAAGAGGAACGGGCGGGCGTGAACGAGAACACCTGCCCCCTGTGTGGCAAAAGCTTTTCCTCCAAATCCCGCCTGAAGGTCCACCAGAGAATCCACGCGGAGAAGAGGCCGTACAAATGCGTGGAGTGCGGGAAGGGTTTCCGGCAAAGCGGGCACCTCTCTCAGCACCAGCGGATGCACACCGGGGAGAGGCGATACAAATGCCCGGACTGTGGGAAGAACTTCAGCCAGAGCACGTATTTCATTCTGCATAAAATCACCCACACGGGAGAGAAACCTTTCACCTGCCTGGAGTGTGGGAAGAGCTTCAGTCACAGCCGGAAACTTGCGATACACCGCAACCTCCACGTGGGGAAGAGACCGTACACATGTCAGGAGTGCGGGCAGAGTTTCAGCCAGAGCACCCACCTGACCTCGCACCAAAGGATCCACACGGGGGAGAAACCCTACCGGTGCCCGGAGTGCGGGAAGTGCTTCAACCAGAGCACCCACCTGACGCTGCACCGGAGGGTCCACACGGGGGAGAAACCCTACCAGTGTGAGGAGTGCGGGAAACGCTTCAGCCAGAGCCCGCACCTGACGCTGCACCGGCGGATTCACACGGAAGAGAAAAGGTACAAATGCTCCGAGTGCGGGAAGAGCTTCCACCGGAGCGACCACCTGGCGGCTCATCGGAGAAGCCACACAGGGGAGAAGCCATATCAGTGCTCGGCGTGCGGGAAGCGCTTCAGCCGGAGTTCAATCCTCAGGAAGCACTGGATGTCCCACGACAACGAGAAAGGTCCCGCGTGAACCTCGTTTGCTCCTGCTAGCGGTTGCAGGTTTTGCTTGGAGGGCTGTGGACTTTCCAGGCTTGAGGTCGGGGGATGATCGGACAAGAGGATCCTACTCAGATTTTGTGTTTGGAAATAAGCTTCTGTCGAAGTGATCTTGAGAGGCTCAAGGTTTGTCCAGATGGGGAGAAAATCCTTTTCTTCTCTTCATCACAAAGGTGTGCTTGGATGGCTGGGGAAATTGTACAGTAGGATTCCCTTATCCATAGGATCCAATCCACTGAGTCATGGTTTAAGGGCGCTTTTACACGACCCCTAAAATCCGAGGCAAAGGGCTCCCAGATGCGGAGCTTAAAATTGTTTTCCCACCAGCTCCGGACTTTAAAAAATATTTAGTACCACCACGCCCACCTAAGCGCGTCCCAGTGCATTTTCCAAGTACCTGGTCTCCGAAGGTGAAAAATTTCTGATGCGGATTGCAAAGCAGTGAGTGCTGGGCTCTCCTTGCCTTCTGTCTGTTTGTTTTTTGCCCCCTGCCCCTTTAAGAGACTGGAATGCTTCCCGGGGCAGCTCCAGAGCAGAGCAGAGCTGAGCCAGCATTCTTTCCCCCCTTTTTTTCTCCCTCCCCTCATGCAGACAGGAGCAAGAGAATGCGGAGGGGTGGGAACACAGCAAGAGGAGCAACCCCCCCCCCCAGATCTCTGGTCTGAATTTAAGTTGCCAGCGGATCTTAGGGGTCGTGTAAAAGCACCCTAAGAACAGCATTGAAAGAAAAATCCAAAAATATATGTTTCTAATGATGACGTTGCCAGACCACTAGATGGAGCCAGAGACCATGCTATATACAGGAGGACCCATATCCACTGATTCATTAACTGCTGACTCAGTTATCTATCTACGTTGGCAGAGGGAAATAAATAAATAAATAATTAAGCAGCCGCAAAGCAAGCTACTGTCACAAACAGCAGTTGTAAAGCAAGCTACAGTACTGTCACAAAACAGCAGGTTTTTTTGGGGGAGGGGTGTTCACTCTTATCCACAGTTTTCATTATCCGCAGGAAGGCCTGGAAATGATTCCCAGCGGATACTGGGGTCCTACTGTAGAGTGTTTGCTATCATCCACATTTTTTTTCCAGCCTCTGTGTGTGTCGATGTCTGGAACCCATCTCCTGTGGGTACAGGTGTCCTACCGTACTTCTGGAAGCAACCTCTTTTAAAACTGCCTCCCTGTAATTTTCTCCTATGGAAAGGTGGAAATCCTTTAAAATATTGTTAGAAAGCAATCCACTGTCAGCGTACTGTAGGTCTTCTGGGGCGATAGTTCTGTATTCCCATTCTAATGGGCTGCACATTGAAAACAGCCGATAGGGAAGCTGTTAATTGTGGAAATAAACTCCACTGAAAATACAGTAGGTGCAAAATCCCGCTTGGTGCGACAAAAACAAACTGGACAAAAGGGAAAGCAAGTAAGGGGTTTGGTCCCCATTTTTACAGAGAAATTACAGAATAATTCTGAAAACGTCATTGGGAAACCAAACCAAACCAATTTGGAGATTTAATGCTTGTCTGGAAAAGCCCTAAGTTTACATTCATTTCTTAGTTTAAGATATTTCTATTGTAGCAGACTAACACTCGTTGATAACTGGGTAAAAATTAGGCCATGTTCCTCTTTCATCTGGTGGTCTCCAGGTCCATCATACTACAAGGCCCATTGTAGCCAATTCATGTTTTCTAATTTTATTTCAACTCCCAGAATTCCCCAGGCGGAATTCTGCGAATTCCACCCACAAACACATACAGGAAGACATCTTCATTTTATTCACCTGAGCAAGGCCGAGACTTCCTTCTAGGAGGCCTTCATTTCCTGCTGCAATGCTTCCTGGGATTAGAGTTTCCTTCACATACAGCCTGCCTTGAATTGCAATCCTGTACAGTGGCCTCCCACTGTATCATGGTTCATATACTGTGGTCTCAGTACATCGCAGGCCCCCAGTACAGTGGCACCTCGACTTACGAATTTAATCCGTTCCAAATGCATGCTCTTAATTCGGACTACAGTGGACCCTTGTATAACAAACAGCTTGTATAACATAAAATTTGTACAACATAAACAATTCCAGAGATAGGGGAAATTTGCTTAACATAATCACCTATGGGGAGAATCCGTACAACATAAAAATGAGATCACTCAGTTTTCAATGCATTTCTATGGGAATTTGTATAAAGGAAAATTTCCTTAGCATAATTTCATTTGGAATGAATTAATTCCTTTATACAAGGTACCACTGTACTCTTAAGTCGGGGTACCTATCTAAAAAATTGAAAAAATAAGTTTAAAAATAAAAAAAATGAAAAAAATATTTGTAAGTCGAACATACCATATCTAAAATTTGTAAGGCGGCAGTTAAAATGCCTAAAGCGTTCTGCTCTTAAGTCGAATTGCTCTTAAGTTGAGCTGCTCTTAAGTTGGGGTACCACTGTATATGAAGGCAAGATCTCCTGGGGCAAGATGTGTGAGCCTCTATGGGGCCTCCTGCACTTACCCCAGGCCTGGCGCTGCCCCGAGTGGGCCTCCGATGGGTTTCATGGGCCTGTCGGAGGCCCCAGAAGTGGTTTCTAGTGAACTGGGAGTGACTTCCGAAAAACCGGAAGTGCTTTCAAGATCACCTAAGGGGCCTCTGACATGCCTAAGGTAAGTGTAGGAGTTCTCAAACAGCCCCCTCCCCATAGTCCTGACCCAACCCACCATCTGCATAACGTGGATTTCCTTTTATCACAGGTCAGGTAGGGTCCCTAACCCCTGTGATAAGCGGGGGATTACTGTGCCAAGAACAAGGGAGCATAGAAATGCATTAATTAAATAAATAAGACTACATAACTGGGCGAAGCTGCTTGGAAGAGCAACGAAACGTTCCAATCTTTGAGGAAAAGAAGTCCAGTTGCCATGACTCAACTTCCAGATAAACTCATGTGGATGACTGAGAATCTTCACAGACATAACACAACTGAAGGTTGCCTGTTTAGAAAAAGGCTACTTTGAGGTAATATCACAAGGAATTGTGTTTGTTTTTTTTTGGGGGGGGGGAGCTGTTAGTGAAAAATGCACATGCTCATAGAATTATGGTCGTATAGATTCAGTGGTGCCGGTACCTGTCTGCAGAGCCAGAGGCTGTGAGTTCGATTCTTTGCTTGTGCCTCCCAGGAGAACAGCCAGCCTGTGTGGCTTTGGGCCAGCTGCACAGTCCCAGGACATGACCAAGAGGAAGGGAAGGATAAACCACTTCTATATATTCTCTACGGATTCAATTACGCCCTGAGCACATCCGATCTCACCTGATTTTGGAAGCTAAGCAGGGTCGGCCCAGGTTAGTACTTGGATGGGAGACCTCCAAGGAATACCAGGTGCTGTAGGCACCTGGAGTAGGAACTGGCAAAACACTCCAGTATTCCTGCCAAGAAAACTCCATGGACATGGAGTCGTGAAGAGTTGGTCACAACTGTAACAATGCAACACACACACATCACCAGAAATCAGAATCAACTTGACAGCACACAACTCTGGTTTGTAATATTATTTACTTTTAGTAAAGGAGACATTTATTTGCCCGAAAGAAGAATAATCCAGATGGAATCAGAGAGTCGTGTCTAGGAAAGAACAGAAGTATTGCAGACCCGGGTCCAACTGGAAACGTTAGTGAGAAAGACTATTAATGCATCCTCTGTATTGGTATGTGTAGGAATTGTGAAAATTTTTGAAACTGCAAATCAATTAAAGTTTCCCTTGGAGTGTTCCTGTCTCATTGGCTAAATGAAGATTTTATTTTATTGTAATGCAGGACACACGACAATGGGCTCAAGAAAAAGAATGAATTGCACATATATGGGATGGGAGACACTTGGCTGGAGAATAGTACCTATGAAAGGGATCTGGGAGTCTGGGTGGACCACAAATTGAACATGAGTCAGCAGTGTGATGTGGCGACCAGGAAAGCCAATGCTATTCTTGGTTGCAACAACAGAAACATAATGAAACATGATCAAGGGAAGTGATAGTACCACTCTATTCTGCTCTTGTCAAACCCCACCTGGAGTCCTGTGTCCAGTTCTGCAAGCTTCAATTTAAAAAGGATGTTGACAACCTCAAGCGGATACAGAGGAGGGTGACCAGGATGGTTGAAGATCTGGAAGAAATGTCTTTATGAGGAACTGCTTAGGGAACTGGGAATGTTCAGCCTTTCAAAAAGAAGGTTGAGGAGGGATATGAAAGCTATGTTTAAATATTTGGAAGGATGGTGCACTGAAGAGGGAACAGGTTTGTTTTCCATGGCTTCAGAGACTAGGACTCAGGGAAATGGTTTCAAACTACAGGAAAAGAGATTCCATTTGAACATTAGGAAGAACTTCATGACAGTTAGAGCTGTTTGGCAGTGGATTATGCTGCCACAAAGGAGGGTGGTGGAGTCTCCTTCTTTGGAGGTTTTTAAGCAGAGGCTGGATGGCCATCTGTCAGAAATACTGTGATGGAGGTTCCTGCATGGCAGGGGGTTGGACTGGATGGCCCTTGAGGTATCTCCCAACTATATGATTCTATGATTCCTAGTGAGCGCAGCTTTTTGGCTGAATACCAGGAAAAACTTCCTAACTTAGAGAAGTCCAGCAATGGAACCAATGAGGTGCTGAGGGCTCCAACATGGGAGGCATTCAAAAGAAATCTGGACAACCACCTGGCAGATGGCCTTTCATTTGTTTTCTTGCATGGATCACGGGGTTGGACTTGATGGCCTTACAGGCCCCTTCCAACAACATGATTCTATGATTTTATTTTACTTCAAATATTTTTATCCTTCCTTCCCCATAAAAGGACCCACTATTTGAAAAACATCATTAAAATTTTATTAAAAATAAATTATTCACATAAACAGGATTAAATAAGCATTGTATTAAAATGTTACATACTGTACACACATTATTAAAAGAGTTTAAAAGCAACAAAATCCCAACTATGGGGTGGCGGGGTGGCAGGTGGTGGGGGGTGGCGACGGGCGTGGGGGGGGAAAGGCGATGGGCACGGGCACGGCGGGTGGACGGCAACAGGCAGCGATGGGCAGGCGGTGGGGGGATGGACGGTGGTAGCCAGCGGCAGGGGGTGGGGTGGCGGTGGGGGGCAGCAGGCTGGCCAGCGCCCTCTCTCCATTTTGGCGCCCTAGGCAACTGCCTAGTTCGCCTTAATGGAAGTGCGGCCCTGGCTCCATCTTTGCTGTCCTTCTGTTTCCCATCTTTTATTGTAGTATTTGTTTAATCTTTTTTTAATATTTGTATACTTGTTTTTAGCTTTAAATATTGTCTTTGAAGGGTGTAAGCCACTTCTTAAGGAGAAAGGTGGGGTAGAAATACTTTAAATTTATTATTATTATTATCTGGTGAACACAGCTGCCAGGTGATAAGCAAAAGTTGGCCTTCTCCAATGATTGAGCTCTAAGAGCCTAGGATGACTGGAGATATCTTCGTAGAATATATGCTGTTCCTAATAATGCCATTTGTAGTTGACCAATGGTAGCAGGAGACAGATACGTTATCTAGTCTTGTGCTCTCCCAGAGGCATTTGGTGGGGGCACTGTGAAATACAGGAAGCTGGACTAGATGGGCATTTGGCCTGATCCAGCACGGCTCTTCTTATGTTCTTATGTTCTTAATGTTGTACTTGTCAATGTCAAGGGTTTTCAGATGTTGATCCAGGTCTTTGGGGATTGCACCCAAGGCACCTATTATTGGTATTGTTCTTGCTACCTTATTCCATAGCTGCTTTATTATTATTATTATTATTATATCTGAATTTCTATGTTCAACGTGACCTGATGACTGTGGATGGTAAGGGAGATGGACATTTTGATCAATATGCAAGGCTTTACAATCTCTCTGGAGAATTTCAGCAGAAAATTGAGTTCCTTTATCTGAATCTAAATCTGATGGAACACCCAATCATGAAATCATTTCTGCTCACAAACTTTGTTTGCAGCTGTGATTGCCTAAGACTTCCTCACAGATTATGTTCAATCCATCCATTACAACATATACTACAGTAAGGCAATAGTTATAACTCTGAAAGAGATAGTTCAATGAAATATACAGTAGGACCCCCGTATCCACTGATTCATTATCCACTGATTCAGTTATCCATGGCTGGCAGAGGAAAAATTAAATAATTCAGCAGCCACAAAGCAAGCTATTGTCACAAACAGCAGTTATAAAGCAAGCTATTGTCACAAATAGCATCTGTAAAGCAAGCTACTGTCACAAACAACAACCATAAAGGAAGCTACTGTCTCAAAACAGCAGTCATAAAGCAAGCTAGTCAGTAAACAGCTGTTTGGGGGTGGGTGGGCAGGCATTCTCTCTTTTCCATGGTTTTCATTATCCATGGGAAGGTCTGGAACCAATCCCCAGCGGATACTGGGGTCCTACTGTATTTGCAATGTCAAAAAAGGTCAGACCAGGCAGTTGCATTTGAAACATGTGACCTCAATACCTGGCAGAATGCCTCCTCCCAATGAGATTGACATGTCCCACATGGTCCTCCCAATCCAAGCAGTTGAGAATACTGACATCGTGAGAGAGGCCCAGAGAAAGAAGACCAAAAACCAGGTTTTCTTGGCAGTGGCCCCCCATCTTTAAAATTGTTTCCCGCCCAGAATCCACATGTGTTCCTTCAGTGGGGAATTTTAAGCGGCCCTTGAAAACCTGCCTCTTCAGACAGGCCTTTCTAGACCCTCCAACTGCCTTAACATCTTAACACAATGGTTATTTCAGTGCTCTACTGTGAGTTTGCCACCTTGCTTTCAATGATTAGTTTTAGTTTAATTCACATAGATGGGTACTAATTTCGAGTTCTTGGCTTTTTGTTACTATTTTCCATTTGAAATTGTTATTTTTAATGTCTTGTTGTAAATAATGCCTGCACAACAGGTAGACCATGGACTACCAGTAGCCCACGAAGGGTGCTAAAGTAGCCCGCCAGCCATCAATAAAAAAAGTGAGGTGGTAAGTTCTCCACCCTTTCCTCCCCCACCAAGGACCACCACTGCTGGCTTGGCCTGCCCCAGCTGTGCGCAGGGCTGTGGAGTCGGTAGATAAATGTTCCGACTCCGACTCCGAAGTTTTTTTGTACTTCCAACTCCGACTCCGACTCCGACTCCCCGACTCTGACTCCTCTGTATTAATATGTGAATGTTTAGTTTAAGCTAACAATTGGAGTTTACAAGTTTTTGTAGCCTTAGCTGAATGACAGCAGTTTTTCCAATGATTTACAGCTTGTCTTGAACTATTGACCCTCCATTCCCTTCACTTATACAAGTGTCTCTAGTCCTGCAAAAAACATATTTACTTAATCCCTTATCAGTGAGAGGCTAGGTTACCCATGGGCGTTGTGTAACAGCAGAACACAACACTATGGAAAGTGTAAGTATTGCCACTCCTAATTGTACGTTGCGTGCCATATAGTGAAGCACATGACAAGCATGCTTCTTCACGGTCACGTAACGTGTTCGTTTTGCGGTTACGTGAGGCACTGCATGCATTGGTCTTTATTCTTACAGTAGAGGTCATTAATTATAACTTTTTGTGAATTGGGACATTTAAACTTGCTTTTTTAAAAAATTCCAATCTAAATTTAGTAGGAGTCGGAGTCAGTGCATTGTTTGCCGACTCCGACTCCAGGTACCCAAAATTTCCTCCGACTCTGACTCCACAGCCCTGGCTGTGCGGCAAACATGACAGAGGTGAATGAGAGCTGCATTTGGCAGTGGCAGCAAGGAGGCTGGAAGGGAGAAGGGGAAAAGAGGAGGAGGATGATGGAGGGGGAGGATAGTCGAGGAGAAGTGCACTTTTTAAAAAAAAGTCTTCCAGCAGCCCGGGCTTGCAAAATTGGGGACATAGGAGGAGGAGGAGACTGTGCAGTTCCAGAGCTCCCAGCCGCCCGGCCACCTGTAAGATCAGCGGTGGCAGCAGTGAAGAGGTTGGGCAGCTCGGGAGTTCCCGCCCACCCGCCTGGAAGTTCGGACACAATGGCGGCGGCGGCGATGAAAATGGAGGAGGTAGCAGCCCAGGGGGCCTTAGAGAGCCTGCCTGCCCGCAAGGTCAGTGGAGGTGCAACAGAGCCATGGCAGGGTTCCCCGGGGTGCTGGCAGACTCTTCCTGTGCCTTTACTCATGGCAACCTCAGATAAGAGCATTTGCTCTTATCCGTGGATTTCATTATCCGTGGGGGGGGGGAGGCAGGAACCAATCCCCCAGGGACACAGGGGTCCTACTGTATTTGGATTTCTCAAATTTCTTTCCCGTACAATACATTCCCTGCAGCAAGTGATGGTTGCCCTTAGAGCTGACACAGTTGTGGTGCCCACATGCCCGGTATGGGTTCGCTTATGTCTGTAGAAAACCAAACTGCCCCTGAAACATTCCCCGCATTCGGAACACTCAAAAGGGTTTCTCTTCACTGTGTTTTCTGAGGAGAGAAGTTGTTTTCTGATGAATTTTATTTGGTTCAACTATTTTCAGGCCACATTTCTCCCCATAGGGGACCCGAGGTGGCTCACAACAGGAAAAAAAATAGGAAATTTAAAAGCACCATATAAATATCACAAATCTTATCCCACAATCAGGAGTATTCAAAGGGCTGGTCTCCAGTGTGTATTTTCTGACGAGCAGCAAAGTTCTTGATGCAATCAGAGTAATTGAACGGTTCATCTCCAGGGCGGCCTCTTTTATGCGTTGTGAAGGAACTATGGCAGAAAAAAAAATTGCTATATTTGTTGTCTTTGTATGGCCTCTCCCCTGTATGGGAGCCAGCAGTACAATGTGACTGCCAACGAGACCGATGCTTTTTTAGGCTGTGCTGACAGATGTATAGCCTCCGAACCCTGCGAGAGTCTGGTCCCTGGCACCAGTTCGGCCTCAAGTTGAGTCTTGCGTCCGATGCTGCAGAGAAGCTGGAGGATGTTCAGAGGAGGACAACATGGACAAGACTCCAAACTGAGTCCTGTAAGCAAAGACTGCAAGAACCAGGCATGTTGACCTTTAAGAAAAGAAGATTAAGGAGAGATGGGGGGGGAGCACTTTTCAAATACTTGGAAGATAATCCATTCAGAGGATGGAGAGAATCGGTTTTCGATCATCCCAGAGTGCAGCACAGATAATAACGGGCTCAAGGGACAGGAAGCTGGGTTTCCACTGAATTATCTGGGAAAACTTCCTACCTGTGTTTTCCCGAAGATAAGACACTGTCTTGTATTTATTTTTTTTCTCAAGAAGACACATTAGGGCTTATTTTCAGGGGATGCCTTATTTTTATTAAGACAGGAATACGGCAGCGGCCCCAGCTTTCCTTCTTCCCCCGGGGGACACACGATATGGTAAAAAAAACAGAGCGTCCTGCTATTCATTTTACTAAGGCAGGCATGTCCAAACTTCGGCCCTCCTGATGTTTTGGACCACAACTCCCAGAATTCTAAGCTTAGACTGCCAATGACAAAGAACTGTGGGAATTGTGGTCCAAAACATCTGGAGGGCTGAAGTTTGGACATGCCTGCAACTAAGGAGACTTTCACTGTGGAAACCTCCAGTCTCGATGTCTCGGTCCCCACTGGAAGCCTCAGTGTGCACAGGATAGCGAGCGAGCGAGCGAGCGAGAGAGAGAGAGAGAGAGAAAGAGATTTTGTGTTGTCCTTGTGTGTGGGGCTATGGTTACTACAGCCGGCCAGCTGGCAGCGTGTTTTCGCCGGACAAACTCGCCTCTCGCTTTCCAAAAGAGAAGCCTTTCGCCTCCTGATCTCGTTCTCTCCCCCCCCCCACCTCTCCCCATGCCCTTTTAAAGAAAAAGGCACCCTCGGAGGTAGAGAGAAGCATTGCACTCAAGAGAATGAGGTGGAAGTGTTGGACCTTGCAAAAAAGCAGAGGGGTTCAGAGGTCAACTTGCATTCGAACGGAAGGGACTGGCTTTTGGCGCCACGCAGATGTGCTTTGTGCATGAGAGAGAGCACTTGCAGAAAGCACATCTTTCATTGTATTAATGCCCAAGGTGGCAAAAGTTGTATTTCTGTGTCTCTGCCTCCTCCGCCTGGAACAGACGCCAGGAACAGACGGCTTGTTTGCAAACAGAACACGAGGGGGAGGGGAGGCCCGCGATCGCACGCACTCTCCGCCTTTGCAGCCCAGGTAAACCAGGAAATGCAAGAAAATGTGCGGTGAAGTATGGTAACTTTGGTGGCCCAAGCGCGGGAGGGGGGGAAGAACTATGGCTGGAAAGGGATGGGCAACATGCGCTGTGTGTGTGTGTGTGTGTGTGAGAGAGAGAGAGAGAGAGAGAGAGAGAGAGAGAGAGAGAGAGAAAGAGAGAATGCAGGCACATCCACACCCATCACTAGGTCTTATTATTGGGGTAGGGCTTATATTTAACAAATGCATAGAAATCCTGCTAGGCCTTATTTTTGGGTAGGTCTTATTTTCGGGGAAACACGGTTATCTGCTTAAGCAGCACAGCCATGGACACAGTTACCCTGGGGCGGCGGTGAGCAGCCCAACAGCCAAAATTAGGCAACCTTCTGTCACATCTACTTGGATCTAGATTCCTTCCAATGAGCAAGGGGTGGTGGGGGTGGTGTTCAAACTTGATGGCCTCCTCCCAACCGAATCGCTCTATGTCTCTGCGGATCCGTTCGCGGACTGCACGCTGGGCGAAGCGTCTTCCCCTCCTCCGCACGGGTCCCCCGCCTGGGGGTTCCCTTGGTGGCTCCTCCTCTGATGGGTCAGAAGGTTCATTTGCACGCTGAACGTCTGGCCACAGTCCAGGCACCCGTAGGCGTTCTCTTCCTCCGCGTGCATCCTTTGGTGGGCGAGTAAGATGGAGCGGTACATGAAGCATTTCCCGCAAGTGGGGCACTCAAAGGGCTTCTCTCCCGTGTGCATCATCTGGTGGGTGAGCAGCTCCCGCTTCTTGACGAACCTTTTCCCGCAGTCCGAGCAGGCGTAGGGCTTGTCCGAGGCGTTGGCTCTCAGGTGGGCGTAGTGCTCGCCGCCGCCCTGGTACAGCCGCTCTCCCGTATGGATCCGCTTGTGCTCCGCCAGGTCCGGAAGCAGGCTGAAGCGCTTCCCGCACACAAGGCACCCGTAGGGTCTCTCGCTGGCATGGATCCTCGTCCGGTGGGTCGAGAGGTCGTCCGGCTGGCCGAAGGTCTTGCCGCAGTCCGAGCACTGGTAGGGCTTCGCTCCCGTGTGGATCCTTTGGTGAGCGAAGAGGATGGAACGGTAGATGAAGCTCTTGCCGCACTCGGAGCAGGCGTGGGGTTTCCTTCGGGAGCGCCCTCGCTTGGGAGCAACGGAGATCGCGGAGCCCTGGGCGGAGGTTTCCCCGAAGCCTGACAGTTTATAGAGATGTTCTCCAGAAGAGGTGTCCTCGTCGGTCGCGAGGTCCAGTTCCTTTCTAAAAAGTCGTCTACATTCGCTTTCGTCTTCCTCCTCCTCCTCCTCCTCCGTTGGGCCTGTCGGGAAGGACTTGCTTCTATTTCTCTTCTTATATGTCGACGTCTCGTCGTCGCACTGGTCCTCCCCGAACAGCTGCCGAGACAATTCCACCTCAATAAAACTGTCTGGTTGGTGGTGCTGCTCTTCCTTGTAAGCCTTTCCATCTTCAGCTGGAACAGAAAAGGAAGACGGTCAAGTTCCGCAAGCAACCAACCCATCTCGCAGGTCCTTTGGCCACAATCCCTGACTGTTTAGGAGAGCTTCAGAAAGTTACTTTGCTGGGCTACGGATCCCAGGGAAATCTCTTGATGCTCTCACAGCATGGAGCATTTAGCGGCCACTCTGATTGCACCAAAAAAAAAATCTGAGCTAGAGAGAAACCATATACAGTGGACCCTCATATAACAAACAGCTTGTATAACATAAAATATGTACAACATAAAAAATTCCAGAGATAGGGGGAAATTTGATTAACATAATCACCTATGGGGCGAATCTGTACAACAACAAAATGGGATTACTCTGTTTTCAAAGCAAAACAAAGCAAAGTGGACTGCTTATATACCGCCCCATACCACTCACTACAAGTAGTCTCTGGGCGGTTTACAATTTTTTTCAATGCATTTCTATGGGAAAATTTGTGTAAAGGAAAATTTGCTTAACATAATTTCATTTGGGACGAATTAACTCCTTTATACAAGGTACCACTGTACTTGCTTAGGATCTGGGTTACTGGAATCTTTTAATACGCAAAAAGTTACTTTTCCAAATTCTATTATCTAGGGGCAAAATACACAAAGGATCTGAATAGGAATGGCTCCCGGTTACTCTTGCAGCATACTCTGGAACAAAATGCCACACTGGCAGAAACTCTGTCGCATACCTTACGCCCGCCTAAGGCTGATAATGTCATCAGCAGGGGCACTTCCTGATTTCTGTCAATAACAGCATTTTCTATCTTATTTTATTAGAATTTGTAGTCTTCCTTGTTGTTCAGTGCCCAGAGTAACTCCTGGGACAGACTCCCCAGACTGATGAAGCTGCTATGACGAGTGGCAAAACGTTTCAACCTCACAAAAGAAGTCCAGTTGCCATGACTCAACTTCCAATAGGACTTGTGTGTGTCATAGGACTGCCAGGTACCAGTTGTGTGGGTGCGTACGTGCTCATGTGTGTAGCCCCCAGCCTTCTGGACTTGGCCTCGTCTTGAGCTAAGAGGGATGCGGCCTCCTTACCGATCAAGACACAGATCTCCTCCTCTTTGATTTCTTTGCAGAACAGCTCCTGCCCGGGCTCCGATCCAGTCTGCGTTGCTTCTGGGACCTGGACCGATTGCTCACTGGGACTCTGGCACATCTAAAACATAGCCAGAAATTAAGAATTAAGCCAGGCATGCTGGATCAGGCCAAAGGCCCATCTAGTCCAGCTTTCTGTATCTCACAAGCAGCCCCACTAAATGCCTCTGGGACTGCACAAGACTAGATCTCTGTCTCCTGATACCACTCCCCTGCATCTGGTCCTTGAAGTACCCTGGTTTTGAGCCTGGAGATTACACATCTCCATCCTGGTTTGTAACCTGGGATGGACTTTTCCTTCAGGAATCTGTCCAATCCCCTTTTGAAGGCATCCAGGCCAGATGCCATCACCACATCCTGTGGCAGGGAGTTCCACAGACTAACAACGCGCTGGGTGAAAAAATATTTTCTTTTGTCTGTTCTCACACTCCCAACCCTCAATTTGTATGGATGTCCCCTTGTTCTGGTATTTTGGGAGAGGGAGAAGAGCTTCCCTCTATCCACTTTACTCATGCCCTGCATTATTTTGTACGTCTCAATCATATCCCTCCTCAGGCGCCTTTTTTCCAGACTAAAGAGCCCCAAATGTTTTAGCAAGGGAGGTGCCCCAGCCCAGTAATTGGAAAGAATTAATCCATGTGAATTACCTGCTCCTTCCGTTCACTCCCTCTTTCTCTGATGTCACCCCCCCACATGCTCCAAGCCATTTCTGACCCCAAGGTCTTTCGGTCCCCATACCCCACACTCACTAGGGCCCCCGCTCTCTCAAGATCTTCCTGCAGCATCGGGTCCGTTTCAAAGACTTCGGTTTTGATTTTCTTCACGTTTGTTTTCAAAGAATACAAGCAGCTGCCTCTCTTCTTCATCTCCAGGTCATTACATTTCTGAGGCAGAGAAACCTCGCCAACCTGTTGGGCCTCTCTGCCGGGCTCCCTCTCTGATCCCACCCCTGTAGCGGTTTTCGGCAGCGGCGTCTCTTCCACGGCTGCCTTCCCGTCGGCTCCTGGAAGAGGGGGGAGAAAGGTGGCTGTCAAACTCAGCCAGAACACGCTTCGACCAGATCCTTCCACCCAGAACCAAATTGGTTCAGGGAGAAACAGACAGACAGACAGACAGACAAATACCTGCTTAGCTGGAAGTGGGAAACGTGAATCCACTAGATCCACTGAGGTAGCGATCTCAGGCAGAGTCTATCTGCTACCTATCAGGCTGTGCTTTCCAAAGTATGGAGACAAATCAAAAAGCCTTCACCACCAAGGCCATAGCTAACAACCCATTCTTGATAGGTTTCAGCACCTTAGGCCATTGTTCACCTTAAGGCTAAGGATACTATGGTCTCCCTAACAACCCTATTTAGGCCATTGTTCATCTTATGAGCCTAATTCAGACCAGGGTGACAAGAGGTCAACGCTGCCTATAAGATGGAGGTTTTGCACTAGCTGTATTCAGACCGATGAAGCTGTTTGGATGAACAGCAAAACGTTTCTATCTCTCAAAAAAGAAGTCCAGTAGCCATGACTCAACTTCCAGATAGATCATATGTGCTCCCCACGTGACTAGAGTGCCTCTCCACCATCCTGACGCTTCACCGCATCACACTCACACACACACACCCAAAATACTTAAATGTTTTAAAAAAAAATACACATGCTGCTTTTCAGGTTCAAGAACGTCCCTTTCTTGAGGTGGACAACCCTTGCCTGTTCAGAAGACTCTAACAAAACTTTCACCCCGCAAAGCTTTAACAAAACGATTTAAGAGTTTTTGGTATTTTTTGTTTTGTTTTTAAATGTCCATCCGTTATGTTCCTCTGTTTATTATACCGTATTGTTTATTTCATACGTTATCAATGTTTGTGGTTGTATTTTGTATTTGTTAATCTTGTAAACTGCCCCGAGTGGCCTTTGTTGCTAGATGGTACGTTATATAAGTTTAATAAATACCGTATATACTTGAGTATAAGCTGAGGGTCTAATTTTAACCACCACCCCCAACACTGGGAAAACTTATTGACTCGAGTATAAGCCGAGGGAGGTTTTTCGTTATCCTCGAGTATATACGATATACTGGCAGAGATCTAAAGGGGCTGGGGTAGTAATTCGCAATCTGTGCTGACAGTGTGGAGGCAATTAGGGAGTTAATACCATAGAGTGAACTCCCTGATTGCCTCCACAGTCCCTGCACAGTTGCCAATACTACCATCAGCCCCTTTAGAGCTTCATAAGTCTCCTTACCCTTAAATCTTTCCAAATTTCAGGGGTTCCCTAAAATCACTTTGGGAAGCTACCCCTGCTACTTTGGAGTCCCAAGGTAAGTAAATGTTGAGTGCATATTTTAAAAATAATTTTGAGTGCATATTTTTTTTTTACAGCACACACTCCAAAATTACTTATTTTTGGGGCACCAAAGTAGCAGGGTTAGCTTCAGAAAGCAATTTTAGGGAATCACACATTTTAGGGAACCCCCTGAAATTTGGAAACAGTTGGGGGTAAGGGGGCTGAGGTATGAAGCTCCAAAGGGGGGGGGAGCCCCTAAACCTTCTCATTGGACTCATATGGGAAGCCCAGGTACCGCTATCGCTCACCTGATCAGGACTTGCCCTCCGCTGCCCTCCCCAAGCCCTCTGAGCACCTAATTTTATCCCCCTAAAACTCGGAAACTTATTGACTCGAGTATAAGCCGAGGGCATTTTCTCCCCAGCCAAAAAATAGGGGCTGGAAAATTCGGCTTATACTTGAGTATATACGGTAAATAAATAAATAGACAAGTAAATAAAAAAAAAGCATACTGTGATGCTTATGTATTGTCCAACAGCGCTTGAAGCACTGTCCGGGTGGTTTCCAGTGTCCCCCCCCCCACCCAAATCAACTCTGACAACCTGTTGGGTCTTCATTTACCAAGCTTGGAAGGAGGGAAGGCTGACTCAACCTCAAGCTAGCTCCCCGAGGCTAGGATCAAATTTGGGACGGGAGCAGAAACTTGACTGCAGTTTTCACCGCTTTACCATGAGACCCCCCCCCACAATACAGGAGGGGCTTGCCGGGATCTAAGGGTGGGTGGGCAGAGCCTCCACCCTTCTGGACATGGCCTCCTCTTGAGCTAAGAGGGATGCGGCCTCCTTACCGATCAAGACATAGTCCTCCTCCTCCTCTTTGATTTCTTTGCAGAACAGCTCCTGCCCGGGCTCCGATCCAGCCTGCGTGGTTTCTGGGAACTGGACCGATTGCTCACTGGCAGTCCGGCACATCTAAAACAAAGCCAGGAATTGGGCAAGAATTAAATCTCTGGGGGGGGGGGAACCTGCGACTCTCCGATGCCATTCGCTCCATGCCGCAAGCCATTCCTGACCTCAAGGCGTTCCTCCAGGCTCAGAAGAGGGTGTGTGTGTGTGTTTGGGGCGGTGGGGGGCGGAATCAACAATGCATTCCAGAAGGGACTTGCCAATTCACCAATTCCTCCTGTGTCATCATCATCCTCCCCCTTTGAGCCTTTCACCGATGAGATCAGGCAAACCTGGATAGGAGAGGCGTATGATTGTTGGGTCAAAAAGTGGGCTAAAGGATTGGCTTGTATCACAACGGGCGGGTTTTCCGCCCTCTGGTTCAAGATATCTTGCACATGGTCTCCCGGACGTCCCAGCCAGCGTGGCCAATTGTGTGCATGCGTGTGAAGGATTCTGGGAGCCGAAGCCCACCACACTAGAAAGGTCAAGGGTCGGAAATCACTGACCCCAGTGACTGGCAGGCCTGAGGCACGGGCCTTTGGGTGTGGGTGGGTGTTTTTTTTAACTCCAGGGTTAAATTCGTTGATATACACCCCCAACCGGGAGTCAAGAAACAACCCCTTTTGTTGCCACCGTTGGCGCTGTTTCTCTTGACGTTGAAGCGGGTGCCTCCAAAAGCTTGGAAGATGCTAATAAAAAGGACTTGGCGTTGGATAAAAATGTCTCTTTATTGGAAAAAGAGGGATGGGGTGCTTGGTGTAGAGAGGAACCCTCACAATAGGTTTTCCTCCATATTTCCACACACCCCCTTGACACTTCGTTGGAGAGCAGCGAGCCTTCAGGCCAAGCGTATCTGAAGGCCATCCGTGGCTCATCTGTGGCAAAGAAGGCCAGTAGGAGGCCAGCCTTCCTACTTGCAGAACGTGGGAACTCGGGGGCCATGAGACCTCAACTCTCCTTTGGGAAGTAGCGCCACAGGCTGAGCACCCCTAATTGTGACCATTTTTATGTTGTACAGATTTATGTTGTAGGTGATTCTGTTAAGCAAATTTCCCCGGTCTCCGGAATTTTTATGTTGTACAGATTTTACGTTATACAAACTGTTTGTTATACGAGGGTCCACTGTGCATATATATGTATGTGTAGCCTGCATACTATAATTTTAAAAACTAAACCGCCCAGAGACTACTTGAAGTGGTATGGGGCGGTATATAAGCAGACCACTCTATCTATCTATCTATCTATCTATCTATCTATCTATCTATCTATCTATCTATCTATCTATCT
>JAHTLZ010000147.1:377638-408364 GCA_023846285.1 Phrynocephalus versicolor
AGAACATGGTTCCCGTCGCCACGGCAACACTCACCGGGGGCTCCCACCGTGCCGGGTCTTGCGGCTGCACCAGGACGGATTGGAAAGCTTTGGTTTTCACTCTCTTCTCGTACGTCCTCAAGGAGCTGGAGCTTTTCTCCTTCCTCTTCTCTGGGTGGTGAAGTGGCTGGCCCCGAGAGAGCTCCGCACCACGTTGGGCCTCCCTGAACGACGACGGCCCGGGCGATTCCAGCTCCACCACAACTTCTGGCCGCCGCTGTTCTTCCGTGGCGGCCTTCCCATCTTCTCCTGGAAGGAAGAACGGGGCGGCTGTCACGTTCTGAAAGAAAACCTAACAGGCCTTTCTCCCCAAACCATGTTCGTCAAGGAACGAACAAACAAAGCGAGAAAACCAGGTGCTAAACGGAGAGGGGCATCGCATATCCAGTAGTCCTTATTATGGCCTCCTCAGGGGCTCGGAGTGCCTGTCTGCCATCCTGAGCCTCCACCACAATAGCCCCACCCCGCCAAATATTAAATGTCTTTGATTTTTAAAAAAGCCACACTACTTTTTAAGGTTCAAGACGATCCCTCCTGCCCTGTGTACCAGACACGACCAACACTTTCCTGCTCTGAAGCCCTATGTAGGTCTCACAAAGCCCTGACAACCATAATTGGTTAGCAAGAGGATATAAGAGATTTGGGCTGTTTAGAAATCCTATCTTCCCTTTTCAGCAAGAAAAAGCCAGGTGCGATGACTTATACACCAGCCCCTCGAGCGTAAAGCGCTCTCTGGGTTGTTTACAATTTCAGGAGGGAGGCTGGACATTCCTTCCCACCCTACGGAGCTGGGTATGCCGCCTGCCATCCTCGGATGGAGGGAAGGCTGAGCTCACCTCAGGCCAGCTACCTAAGCCCAGGATCAAACTCAGGCTGCGAGCAGAGTCTGGACTGCCGTTTTCGCGGCGGCGCCACAAGGCTCTTCCCACAGGGGGTGGGTGGGTGGGTGGGTGTTGGGAGGCCCCCAAATGTCTGGTCATGGCCTCTCCTTGAGGCGAGAAACAGGGGGTCCTTACCGATCAATACAACGTGGCCTTCCGGCGTGATCTCCTGGAACATCAGCTCCTGCTGAGGCTCCGATCCAGCCGGCTTCGCTTCTGGGAATTGGGCCGATTCCTCGTCAAAAGCCCGGCACGTCTAAAGCAAAGACAGAAGCAGCGAGAATTAAACCAAGGATCACCCCCCCACACACACTGCTTAATTCCACTCGCTCTCCCTGATGCCATCCTCTGACCTCAAGAACATTTCTCTAGGTCCAGAAGTGAGGGGGGGGGAACCCCCAGAACAGTCTCTTCCACAAGGCACGGAATTCAGACAAACTGGATTAGAACGGGTGGATGAGAAGGCGGACAATTATATACCAGTGGACCCTCGTATAACAAACGGTTTGTATATAACATAAAATCTGTACAACACAAACAATTCCGGAGATAGGGGGAAATCTGCTTAACAGAATTGCCTATGGGGCGAATCCGTACAACATAAAAATGGTCGCGATGAGGGATGACTCCGTTTTCAATGCATTCCTATGAGAAATTTGTATAAAGGAAAAATTGTTTTAACAGAATTTCATTTGGAACGAATTAATTCCTTTCTACAAGGTACTGCTGTGGTTCTCACCCATCACCATGCGCTTGTTTCCCAGCCTTTTAATTCTCACTCTTGGCAAAGAAGGCTCCCAAACCCTCCCATGCTTAGCAGCCCCATAGCAGAGGCAACTTCATCTCTGGACGTGTGTTTTAGGGGGTGGGTGCCCCCAAACCGGCCTGGATGGCTTCTAAAAGGTCCAAAAAGGGCCACCGAGTCTTGGGTGGAGAAAAAAGGCACTCCGTCCCCAGGCCCCCACTCACCGGGGGCTCCCATCGCTCCGGATCTTGCTTCGGCATCAGGACAGTTTGGAAGCTTTTGTTTTTCGCTCTGTTCTCATAAGTCCTTAAAGAAGTCGAACTTTTTTCTTTCTTCTTCTCAGGGGTGTTCAGGTGCTGAGTCCGAGAAATCTCGCTGGCACGCTGTGCTTCTCTGAACGACCCCTCTGAGGATTCCAGCTCCACCACAATTTCCGGGGGGTGGAGCTCTTCCACGGTGGCCTTCCCATCCTCTCCTGCAAGGTGGGAAGTAGACAGTCCCATTCAGAGAGCAAGAAGTACCTCTTTCTACCAGAACCATAATGGGAGAGGAATGAATGAATGCATGAATGAATAAATGAATGAATGAATGAATGAATACCAGCTAAGCTGGCAGTGGGTACAATATAGACCACATTTTCCCAAGGGCTCAGAGGTATCTCTCCAGCATTCTGACCCTCCACCACACCACCAGGCCCCACCTGGAGTCCTGTGCCCAGTTCTGTGTGCCTCAATTTAAAAAGGATGTTGGCAACCTTAAGCGGGTGCAGAGGAGGGCGACCAGGATGGTTGAGGGTCTGGAGGAAATTACTTCTGAGGAACGGCTTAGGGAACTGGGAATGTTTAGACTTTCAAAAAGAAGGCTGAGAGGGGATATGAGAGCTATGTTTAAATATTTGAAAGGATGTCATATTGAAGAGGGAACAGGTTTGTTTTCCATGGCTTCAGAGACTAGGACTCAGGGTGATGGTTTCAAACTTCAGGAAAAGAGATTCCATTTGAACATTCGGAAGAACTTCATGACAGTTAGAGCTGCTCAGTAGTGGAATATGCTGCCCCAAAGGAAGATGGTGGAGTTTCCTTCTTTGGAGGTTTTTAAGCAGAGACTGGATGGCCATCTGTCAGGAATCCTGTGATGGGGGTTCCTGCATGGCAGGGGGTTGGACTAGATGGCCCTCAAGGTCTCTTCCATCTCTATGACTCTATGACACCCACTCCCAAAAATATTAAATGTTTCTGAAAAGCACATACACATTTTCCCACCACTTTCTAGGTTCAAGTATCCTTGCCCTGCGCACTAGAGTTGGGCGCAAGCTTTCCTGCTCTAAAGCCATACCCAATGCTCACAAAACTCCCACACCACAAAAGTTTAACAAGACGACAACAGGAGCTTTTGTTGTTGTTTTAAAAAAATCTTCCATTTTGGTATGAAAAAGTACAATGTGAGGTTGATAAGGCTGTCTCATAGCACTTGATGCCTTCTCTAGGCATTTTACAACTTAAAGACACAGGCTACACATTTCTCCTCTGCCCCAAACCCCAAGTGAGACAGAGACACAATTTAGGGGCTTTGGAAGGATGGAAGAGAGAGTCCGCCAGGAGCTGAGCCCAGGGCTGAACTGAAGCCGAGAGTTGAGTGACGTTACAAGGCTCAAAAAAAAACAACAAAAAAAACCCTAAGATCTAAGATCATGGCCACCGGTCCCATCACCTCCTGGTAAATAGAAGGGGAAGAAATGGAGGCAATGACAGAGTTTATTTTCTTGGGCTCCTTGATCACTGCAGATGGCGACTGCAGCAACTAAATAAAAAGACGCCTGCTTCTTGGGAGGAAAGCAAAGGCAAACCTAGATAGCATCCTAAAGAGCAGAGACATCACTTTGCCAACTAAGGTCAGGAGAGTCAAAGCTATGGTTTTTCCAGTAGTGATGTATGGAAGTGAAAGCTGGACTGTAAATAAGGCTGATCGCCGCAGAATTGATGCTTTTGAGCTGTGGTGCTGGAGGAGAGTCTTGAGAATCCCCTGGACTGCAAGGAGATCAAACCTATCCATCCTGGAAGAAATCAACCCCAAATGTTTACTGGAAGGACAGATTTTGAAACTGAGGCTCCAGTACTTTGGCCATCTCATGAGGAGAGAGGACTCCTTGGAAAAGTCCCTGATGCTGAGAAAAATCGAAGGCAAAAGGAAAAGAGGACAGAGAATGAGATGGTTGGACGGTGTCATCGATGCAACCAATGATGCATTTGACCTAACTCTGGGAGGCAATGAAAGACAGGAGGGCCTGGCATGCTCTGGTCCATGGGGTCACGAAGAGTCGGACACGACTGAATGACTGAACAACAGCAACAACAAGGCTCTTTCTACAGGGGGGAGTGGGGGGTGGATGGGGGTCACCCCGAGACGCCTGGACACAACCAGCCCTTGAATGAAGAAACGGGGGGGGGGGTCCTTACCAATCAACACACAGTGGCCGTCCTGCCTGATTTCCTGGAAAACCAGCTCCTGCTCGGGCTCCGATCCAGCCTCCTCTGCTTCCGGGAATTGGGCCGATTCCTCGTCAAAAGCCCGGCACGTCTAAAACAAAGCCAGGAGGGGGCAAGGATTAAACCGAGGATCACAGAGTACGGTAGGATCCCTGTATTCACTGATTCAATTATCCACGGTTTGCAGAGGAAAAACATAAATAATTCAGCAGTCACAAAGCAAGCTGTAAAGCAAGCTGCTGTCACAAACAGCAGCCAAAAAGCAAGCTACTGTCAGGAAACAGCAGTTTGGGGGTGGGTGGGCAGGCATTCTCTTATCCACAGTTTTCATTATCCACGGGAAGGCCTGGAAGCAATCCCCAGCGGATACCGAGGTCCTACTGTACGTCCTATCCCTACTTTTGACGGCATTCACTCTGTGCCTTGATACGTTTCTGACATCGCGGAGATCCACCCAGTTGAAAAGGGGGGGGGGGACACCCAGCCATTTGCTCACCTTAACCCATTTGAAATAGCACGATACCCGTAACAAAACCAATAATAAAAGTCACATCAAGCAAGGTATGAGGTATTCCGCTCAGTTTTATGTCCTTCAGAAACAGGGCCAGTCTTCTTCCCGGTACCCCCCTCATCAAAGTCATTAATAAAAATGTGAAAGAGCACTGGGCCAAGGAATGAGCACCGGGGTGCCCCACTTGCTACCTGCTCCCAGCTTTAGGAGGAGCCACTGAGAAGCACTCTCCATGGGCAATTCTACAACCCACTGTCTACCAACCTGACCTTTGTGCTATCCAGTTCGCCCCTAGCTGGCTTGTCCATCAGGAGATCATCGAGCATTTTGTCGAAAGCTTTGCCGAAGTCAAGATATATTACGTCTAAAGCATTCCCGCCTTCCACAATACCCACACTCACCGGGTGTTCCCATCTCTCAGCATCTTGCTGATGCATCGGGACGGTTTGGAAGCCTTTGGTTTTAACTCGTTTCTCATACGTTCTCAAAGGATAGGGGCATTTGCCCTTCCTCGCCTCTGGGTCGTTATATTTCTGAGGCAGAGGCGGCCTGTTGCTCCGTTGGGGCTTTCGAAAAAACTGCCCAGGCGGTTCCACCTCTGTAGAACGTTCCGTCTGGTGCTGGGCTTCCACGGGTGTCTTCTCATCTTCTTCTGGAAGACCAAAGGGAGAAGGTCACATCCTGAGAGCAAGGAACACCTCTTCTTAGGTTCTTCTACCAGAACCGTAATGGTGCATGAACGAAGGAACAAACAAACAACACACCAGCTGAGGTGGGAGTGGTATTTTAGAATAGAATAGACTTTGTTGTCATTGTACTGTACTTCCGTACAACGAAATTAAGAGCCGTTTCCATTAGAAAACACATAGAACATAAAACACCCCTCACGTGATATATGTAGTAGAGCACATGCACTCCCTAGCTAGGGCAGGTATGTCCAAACTTTGGCCCTCCTGACGTTTTGGACCACAACTCCCAGAATTCTAAGCTTAGATTGCCAATGCCAAAGGACTGTGGGATTTGTGGTCCAAAATATCTGGAGGGCCAAAATTTAGGCATACCTACCCTAGAGGACCAGAGGTACTTCCTGATGTATCCTGATCCTCCATCACACCATCCCCTCCCAAAATCTTAATTTGGGGGCATGGTAATGGAATAAAACACTGCTCAAGACATCCCCTGGCCTGAGCACTAGAGAATTCAAATACCAACATTGATCAAGAGGGCACACAAGTTTTTGGTTGCTAAAAAATATCATCTTCGTTTTATTAAGAAAAAGCAATGTGTCCTGCACATACACCGCCCCATAGCACTCAAAGAGTGCTCTCTGCGCGTTTACAATTTAATTATGTAGAAGACACATACCAATCCTCCAAGAATCTGGGCACCCAATGTACTGACTTTGGAAGGACGGAAGGCCGAGTCAACCTCAAGCCAGCTTCCTGAGACTAGGATGGCATTCAGGTGGTGAGCAGAATTCTGGTAGCAGCTTTCACTCCTGTGCCATGAGGCTCCTCCCATGAGGGTCAGTGGAGGGAGTTTCTGTGTAGCCTCGACCCCCACCCCCTATCCTTAAGAGGCACCGGTTACTACTAGACTAAGGACTGCATGGGATCCTTACCAATCAAGATGTAATTCTCCTCCTCCTTGAGCTCTTTCAAAAGCTGCTGCTGCCCAGGCTTCGACCCAGCCTGCTTTGCTTCTGGGAATTGGGCCGATGCCTTGATGACACTCTTGTGCATCTAAAACAAAAGTCAGGAATGTCAAGAATTAAATCGAGTAGCACATTCCACTTCCATTCACACACACTCTCTCCGCTGCTATTCCCTTCTGTTCTCAAAACACGTCTGGGTTCTGAAGAACATAAGAAGAGCTGTGCTGGATCAGGCCAAAGGCCCATCTAGTCCAGCTTCCTGTATCTCACCGTGGCCCCACCAGATACCTATGGGAGCGCATGAGACTAGATCTCTGTCTCCTGATACCACTCCCCTGCATCTGGCCCTTGAAGTACCCTGGTTTTAAGCCTGGAGATTACACATCTCCATCATGGTTTGTAACCTGTGATGGACTTTCCCTCCAGGGAACAAGACCTTCATTTCCAGAGATGGCTTTCTAATTCACCCATTCCTTATTAATTATCCTGCCTTGCCTGCCTATCAGCTACAAAGTCAGCCAAACGGAAATAGAACGGAGTTATTACAATCTAGTCAACAAAAGGCGTATATAATCTATTACACATTACAAAGGGCAGACGCCCCTCCTTGAATCCCGCCAGATATTTTGAACAACATCGCTCAGAAATCCCAGCTAGCATGGCCAACGGTGAAGGATTCTAAGAGTTTAACCCTACGGCACTGGGAGGGCCAATTGCTGACAATCACTGAGACAGTGACTTGCAGACATGGGGCATGTACGTTGGTGGGTTTGTTTTTTTGTAAACTTCAAATCCCAGAATTCTCCATTCTGGGCATTCCAGCCTGCTCTAGACTGACTCCAGGACGGTGCTCACCAGGAAGGAGACCAGCCTAGAAGGTCCCATGGCCCAGCAGAGGCTCAGCTTGGGCCTCGTTTCCTATTGGAACAGGAAATGCCTCCCCCAGGTCTGCTTGGATTTCTGGGAATTGGAGTCTCACAGGACTCCCGACAGATGGCCATCCAGCCCCTGCTTAAAAACCTCCAAAGACAAGCAACACTATCCCCTCTTCGCTAAGTAAGTACCATATATACTTGAGTATGTCAACCCGAGTATAAGTCGGGGCCCCTAATTTAAACCCCAAAAAACTGGGAAAATTTATTGACTCAAGTATAAGCCTAGGGTGGGAAATGCCGCAGGGCCTGGCAGCTCCTCCTTTGTGAGCTGGGTGTGTGTGTGATGTTTAAAATGACTTTTAGCCACCGAGGCAAGTGCTTGAGTTGGTGGATAAAAGTCATTTTAAACTTGGGGGGGGTGTCAGGAGAAGTGGCTCACAATGTTTAAAATGACTTTTAGCCACTGACCCACCCAAACTTGCCTCAGTGGCTAAAAGTATTGACCCGAATATAAGCCGAGGACCCCTTTTTTCAGCCCAAAATTAGGGCTGAAAAACTAGGCTTATATTTGAGTATATACATTAAGTAAGTAAGTAGGTAGGTAAGTAAGCAAGTAAGTAGGTAGGTAAGTAAGTAAGTAAGTAAGGAAGGAAGGAAGGAAGGAAGGCGATGATGATGAAAGAAAGGGAGGAAGGAAATTTCAGCGGAGGCAGCACCCCAGCAGCCTTAAGGTCTTCTAAGAAGTCCAAAACGGGTCTCATGAACCAGAGCAGAGAAAATGCTCTCGGTCCACCATGCACTCACTCACCGGGGCCACCCATCTTCTAGGCTCTTGTGGCTGCGGCGGCTGCGGCTGCTTCTGCTGGTGCAGGAACTTCTCCGCCAGGCTAACGGCCAGGGAGGAGGTCTCCGGGCGACCTCTCTTGACCCACGCCTGCATCTCCGAGGGCAGGATGGCCAGGAACTGCTCCAGGATCACCAGGTCCAGGATCTCCTCCTTGGAGTGCCTCTTGGGCTCCAGCCACTGGTAGCAAAGCTCCCGCAGCTTCCCGCAGACCTTCCGGGGCCCTTCCGTTTCCTGGTAGCACAGCTCCCGGAAGCTCCGGGGCTCTCGGTCCGAGCCGGTGGCGCCCTGGGCACGCTTCCGTTCTTGGACGCCGGCTTGGTTCGAGGCCTCCACTCTCGCCACCCTCTCGGCCGGCGTCCTGTCCGGGGGCCCTCGGGCCTCTTCCGAGGAGCCAAACGGGACCTGGGGGACAATCTCTCTCTGCTGTGCGCGGCTGACGCTGCAGGCCTCCTCGGAGGTGGGGAGGACGGTCCAACAGTGGCAACTACTCCCTTCGGAGTTCCCGGCCTTCAGGCTGGGGGCTTCCATCGTCTTCAAGAACTGCTGCCACTGCGCGTCCCATTGTTCTTTGGGGCCCGTGGGGGGCGCGAAGCATACCGTGGCAAGGGCAGTGCCGTCCGCGAATTCCTTTCGGCGGCTGGACTGGAGGGCTCCTTCCTCCGGCTCTCGGCCCGTCGAGTCTTCCTCCACCTTCACGCCTTGGTTCAGGGCCGTTCCCAGGTGAAGGTCTGGAGCTTTTCCCTGGTACATCTCCATTTTCTTTCTCCGCCCAGTGGCACCTGGAAGGGGGAACAGACCCAGCCGGCAACTTCACTCCTCAAAGGCCGAGGCTTCCGTATTGTTCTTCTGTGAGGCGTCACCCTGTGGGGAAAGGAATTATCAAGAGTCAAAAGAGAGCAGGCAAGAACAGAGCTAAGAAGTCACAATTTAGGAAAGACACTAATGACCTATCATTCCTTCCTCCCTCTGGCCCCATAAGAAAAAGTATACTGTAACTCTGCTGCACCACAATCATAACTTTAAGGAGGGGTAACTTTTGCATGTCACTTTTTAGGTACTTTTGCACTGAGGGTGAGGGCAGGGCACAGGAGGCATATTCCATGTATCAGATGCCCTTATGAGAGTTCGGCTAAGGCCGCGGAAGACATGCTAAAGTCCCCATATAGGCTAACATCAAGAAGCCCTAGATGCAGGCCTGTCCAAACTTCGGCCCTCCAGCTGTTTTGGATCACAACTCCCGCAGTCCTTTGTCACTGGCAATCTAAGCTTAGATTTCTGGGAGCTGTGATCCAAAAAACATCAGGAGGGCCGAAGTTTGGACATACCTGCAGAGCAGTGGTGGCGAACCTTCAACACTCCAGATGTTTTGGACCCCAACGCCCACGGCCCTTTGGCACTAGCAGCACAGGCTTGGAACTCTGGGAGTTGTGGTCCAAAACATCTGGTGTCCTGAATGTGCACCACCTCGGCCCTAGAACATTATTAAAAATGACACGTCTTACATTACATAAAACGTATTTATTTATTTATTTGATTTGTGTAGTGCCCATGTAGCCAGAGGCTATTCCAGACAGTTTTCACCACAGGGTCAACAATATACGTAACCTACAATAAAAATACTACAAAAATAAAAGAGAATCAGTCAATAAGTAACACAAGATACCTGTAAAACAGTAATTTGGTCATTATGAATTACCTATTGAACCTTAACTAGTCAATATTGAAAAGGCAGCAAAGTTGACTCGGTAGTTTAAAAATCTCCTGCAGATTTCCACTGAAAGAAATGTCTGTTTGAACAGCCAGCTTTTTAGAGGTTTTTAAAACATCATCAGCGAGGGGGCCAGGGTGAATCCTTGGAGGTGGCTGAAACGCAGTGATTAGTTTGCTGTTTTGTTTTTTGATATCCCAGTTCTGCCTAAGCAGAGGTTCTAAGATGTAGGTTAACTCAGCTTGAGTTGAAACCTGGCAGCAAGGATGAAGTAGTGAAAAGAAGTGCCTTAGTCTTGAATAGACACCAAAACCCATTAGCAAAATGGCCTTCTGTGACTTCTTAAACACCTAGCAAGACCCTATTCCTCTTTTACCGCGTATCTTTAATTGTTGCTGTTATTTGAGCAATTACTCGGTTATTTCAATTTTTATTTTAGTTTTACTGCTGTTGATTTACTCTCCGTTACAATTTGTTTCCTTATGTTGTTTGCATTTTCGTTATTTAACTCTGTTGTTCCTGTTGAGATTTTATTTTTGTAAACCGCCCAGAGTAGCCCTAAGGGCTAGATGGGCGGTATAAAAGTCAAATAAATAAATAAATAAATAAATTGCTGATTTGTTGATGACGTTGATGTTGTAAAATGCCCGGAGTTCCTTCGGAAGGTATATAAGGTATATAAATAAATAAATAACCAACCAACCCAACCCAACCTTCAAATATAGCCCGAGACAGTACCTGCTCCAAACAAAATGGCACCCACCCCACTAAGCACATTTCATCTCCTTTCATCGTCTAACGACCACCACCACCCCACCCAATTCCGTGTTTCCCCTTCTCTTAACAGGAATTCCCATCCGCCCCTTTCCTCCAGAGGGCGTGGCAAGCAGCCCCAGGGAAACCCCCGACGATGGGATTTGTAGTCCGAGGCAGCTGGAGGAAAGGGGTAAAAAAAAAGGTTTGCTCCCAAATCTCTGGCGCACGACCCCACCATCCCCCCACCCCCAATCCGAGTTCCCGCGCCCTCCTCCTCCTCCTCCTCCTCCACCCGGGTGGGATCCGCCTGCCTGGCACAACGGCCCGATGGTGGTGGGGGGATTATGGTGGCGGTAGTCCCACCTTATCTGGGGGCAAAGAGACGCTTAACTTGGCCATTGGGATAAGGTTGGTTTTTTTTTTGGGGGGGGGAGGCAGATATCCACCCGAAAGGGGAGACACAGGAACCGGGGATCCCCAGTGGGATCCACCCAGAGATCTCCCCGAGAGAGTTGGAACTCACCGGATTCCCCCCTTTTTTTCTTCCTTGGAAGGAGAACTCGGGGCGCCTCCAGGGGGAACCACGACCGACCACCCCCCAGCCCGACCCTCACCCTCCTCGCCTCCTCGCCTTCTCTTCCCACGCCCCCCCTCCTCCTCCTCCTGGCTTCTAGGAAGCCGGAAGTGACGTCCTGGCTGCCCTGAGCCAATCGCCCGCCTGCCTGGCTGCCCCTTTCTTTCTTTCTCTCATTCTCTGGGCCATAAAGACGTTCTCAGGGCTTGTCTAGGAATTGAAACTCTTTGCCCCCCCCCCCCGCCCCCCTCATTCTCTGGGACATAAAGACGTGCTCAGGGCTTGTGTGGGAATTGGAACTCTTTGCCCCCCCCCCCCGCCTCTCGGAATCTCAAGACTCCCTCCCTGGAGCTGCTGCTGGAGGGAACCTTCGGGGAAGGTGGGGGGGGGAGGCGTCTCAGGGCGCCATAGTTCGCACAGCCCTCCCTCCCTCCCTTGGGGGCGTGGCCTGGTGGCTCAGCGGAGGAAGGCTCCCAAAACTGTGGACTGCAAAGTCCGCAGTTCAGTGGTTCGAATCCTGGGTGCCACAGCTGAGTGAACTCCCGCTGGTTCACCCCAGCTCCTGCCAACCTAGCAGTTTGAAAGCATGTAAAAATACAAAGTAGATAAATAGGTACCACCGTAAAAAGCGGGAAGGTAAAACTGTCTCCTTGCAGCCATGCCACGGCAACGTGGCCACGGACTTGCACAACACTGGCTCTTCAGCTGGGAGATGAGCACCTCCCAATAGGGTCGGACACGACTGGCAGGCATGTGCAGGGGGGTTACTCCCTGCCAGTGGCCAAATCTGTCGCCCTGGCGCCTTCCAACCTTGCCCGCCTTTTCCCTCGCCACAAGAAGGAAATAAAATATTCTCGAAGGCTTTCACGGCTGGGATCTGGTAGTTTTAAACAAAATTTAAAAACGTCGTAGCTTTCTTAACTCTTCTTAACCACCAGGACTGAGTCACTGAACGCCTTTTTAAAAGTTCAGGCCGTGTTTAATGTCTCTGCTGGCTTTTAACTTTATTTATTTATGTACAAGTGGTACCTTGTATAAAGGAATTAATTCGTTCCAAATAGAATTTTGTTAAGCAAATTTTTCCCTTGTGCAAATTTCCCACAGGAATGCATTGAAAACAGAGTAATCCCAAATCATGACCATTTTTATGTTGTACAGATTCACCCCATGATGATTCTAAATAAATTTCCCCTATCTCCAGAATTTTTTATGTTGTACAGATTTTATGTTATACAAACTGTTATATCAGGGTCCACTGTAATTCATTTTCAATGCATTCCTATGGGAAATTTGTACAAAGGAAAATTTGCTTAACAATTTCATTTGGAACAAATTAATTCCTTTATACAAGGTACCACTGTATTTGTCTTTGTATAAATCTTGTAAACCACCCCGAGTAGCCTTTGTTGCTAGATGGTGTGGTATATAAATCCAATCAATGAATAAATGTTGTAACTGATGATTAGGTTTTTAATTCTGTTCTTTTTAATATTGTGAGCCTTCTTTCTTTCTTTAGAATATGTTTACCCCACCTTTCTCCTTGGAAAAGGACCCAAGTTGGCTTACAATAATGATGGAAAATATGCAGTCCAGAACATTTCAGACATATTCAAGTTAAGAATGAGGAATTAGAAGAGGCATCTTAGAATAGTAAAAGGTAATATGAAAGCTACAAAGAACAGGCAAAAGGAAAAAATATCCATAATGAGGCATGGAAACTAACATTGAAAACATGGGTGTATCGGAAGAAAGGCAACTTTTACATAAAAATATATAAAAATAAGCCAATCCCCATTTTTCTTCTGGGCCCCTTGATTCTTCTCGACCCAGAAGAAAAATGGGGGTTGACTTAGTTTTTTATATTTTTTTAAAATGGTGGTCAGCTTTTCGGTATAAAGGAAACAAGGCTGACATTCCAGGGCTTTCAGATTACTGAGGGCATCAGCCTCTGAGTTTAGCTACAACCCTCTTTGTTGATAGAGGGGAAACAATATACTGTATATTATTGCAAGCCATGTTTGTTTAATAAAAATCATTTTAGAAGGACTTGCTCAGGAAACAGCAATCAAGAGCCTTGATTTACAGTTTTATTTATTTTATTTTTATTAGTCTTATATCCCGCCCATCTTCCCCAAAGGGAACTCTAGGCGGCTTACAGCAATAAAAGCAAATAATAAAACAACAACAAAATGAAAGAGGAGGCGATAAGGCAAGATGGCGGCAGAACCCTGATCCAGCTGTCCTAATTCTTCGTTTCTTACTGGGTTTCAAGGGTATTGAAACTGCCATGGTGAGCAGGGGCCAAACAACTCCACTGCCCTGTTCCCTGCTTCCACCTAGTTTTGAAAAATAATTGTTAGTGTGACATGGCAATTGTCCTCAGTGCCAGGAGGAATTTCACCTTGCAAGACTCTTCCTCAAAGCTGGGGATTAGCCGAGAGGCATCAGGCTTACAACACGGAGCAGTCTCTTGAAAACAAACTGTTTTTAGGGGAAAGAATAGTAAACCAAATACAACAGAGGTGGTGGTGGTGGGGGGTCAGGCACAGTCTATCTGCTACTTATCAGGCTGTGCTTTGAACAATGCCCAAATCACAAAGCCTTCACCACCAAGGCCATAGCTAAGGACCCAAACTTTATGGGTAGAAGCACCTTTTAGGCCATTGTTCTCCTTAAGGCTACGGATACTGTTGTCTCCCTAACGAGCCTATTCAGGCCATGGTTCATCTTATGAGCCTATTTCAGACCAGGGTGACAAAGAGGTCAAAAGTGAGCTATAAAATGGAGGACTAGCTTTCCTCAGACTGACGAAGCTGTTTGGATGAAACGTTTTAATCTTTCAAGAAAAAGAAGTCCAGTTGTCATGACTCAACTTCCAGAAAGCGTCCTAAATGCCCCCTAAGCACATCTGATCTCACCTGATTTCGGAAGCTAAGCAGGGTCGGCCCTGGTTGGTACTTGGATGGGAGACCACCAGGGAACACCAGGTGCTGTTGGCGCCTGGAGTATTTATTTATTTATTCATTTATTTATTTTATTTTTATACCACCCGTCTTCCCAAGGAATTCTGGGTGGTTAACAACAGGATTAAAACAACAACACAACACAAAATAAAAGCAAAACAATAATGAGAGAGAATCATCGGCAAGAGGCGACAAAGGAGGGGAAAAAAGGCTAAATTACAGGAACTGGCAAGCCGCTCCAGTATTCCTGCCGAGAAAACTCCATGGACATGGGGTCACGAAGAATCGGTCATGACTGTAATGATGCAACACACACACACACACACACACACACACACACACACACACCTTCCAGATAAATGTATCTGGATGACTGAGAATTTTCACAAACATACGACAGGGAAACCTGCCACTTTTGAAAGATTACTTTATTAAGCATAAGAAAAAAAAAGAAAGGACAAATAAACCTTCAAGGTTCTAAGAGATACTGAGAATAAAAGGAACAATGCAAGCATCTTTATATTGAAAGCAAAAGAGATTTAAAAAAAGGAAATGCCACTGCCAAGTGGAAACAATTAATTGACAAGGAGATCAACTCAATGAAAATCACTTTGGATGTTGGAAGGAGGATCAAGAGTGTACCTGAACTGGGAAAACTCTGTATTACCTCCTCCTTCCTGATAATAATACATGAGAAAAAACGGATTTTGCCTTCCGTGATCATCAAGAGCCTAATGCAGGGCCTTTTTTAAAAAAAAAAAAGCGCAATCAGAGCCCAAATGTGCAACTAAAAATGTTATCACATGACACTGCCTGCTATTTAAATTGAGCAATATTGCCTGCTATTTATTGAGGGACTGACCTGTGTCCTGCTTCCCATATTCTTTACCGCATACAAATTTATCTTTTTTTATAAAAAGATAAAGTATTTTTTAATATAAATATAAATAGCACTGCTTGCTATTTATTGAGCAATTGTGTACATTCTATCTGTTCTTTCCTGTCCAATTCTCCAGAGGCATGTTATCCGTTTACAAGGGTGTATATATATTTTTTCCAACTGCCCATTTTTTTAATCCAAGTGCACACTGGGAAAAAAAAATTAACCCACAAAAAACAGGCCTGAAACCCTGGAAGGCCTATGAGCAATCCTGTGCTAGAGGCAGGCCTGATTCTACCCCTTGATCCACCTCATGCCAGCTTTCACACAGCCCAGGAGTAGCTAATCGGTGTCTGTCCATTGTTTGATGGGCTTTCCCTGGATATAGCATTCAGCATTGCAAGCCAGCAGCAGCTGGGGGCTATCCACTGCCCGCTCCCGATAAGAGCTTTTCGCGGCCATAGTTCAGTATTCCATAAAATCAGGTGATCTAGTCCTTGTGGGACTGTACCGTTCCAGATGGCACAGCCCCATCAGGACCACACTGCGACTGGGAACAGACCTCCCAAGTTGTCACGCTTCCTGGAAAGAGCAGACGGGGGGAAAACTGTGCGGGTAGGCACAGCTTGGAAGAGTTCTTTCTTCAACTACAACTCCCAGTCTCCCCTCGCCAACGCCAGCATTTGCGTTTTGAACGGGGAGAAAGAGCCGCATGCACCCAGACCTCCTTTCCCCTCCTGGCACCTGCATTCGGAGATTCTCTAATTCTAGGGGCGAGCCATGGTGCCACTCCGAGCCCCATGATCCTTCACCATTAGCTCTGCTAGCTCTGGGAGCAGCCGGCCAAAAAACATGAGTGAAAATATCCGCCTCTGTATTTTCAAACCGCCTAGGGTGGTACAGTCCGAGAGGAGGCTCGTATCATGGCCAAATTACGACTTCTAAACACGGTAATAATGGAGAATAATCAGGAGAAGGAGAAAGGGCCAGACAAGATGTCCTCTGTCAGAAAAATGAAGTCAACGAAGAGGCAGCCGTCGATGGGAACTGAGGGACAGCTTCTGCGATAGTCCCGCCTCAGCCCTGCCACGTTCAAGTGGTATAGTCCCGAATCCTACCAGTTCAATTCATATCGAGTCTCACCAACATAGCAGGGAGAGGACTATGTCAGATCAGCCTCAAAGACAATTTCTTTCGTACCACAAAAATCCATTTTACCCCATTATTTTACAGCCCTCAGCCAACAAATTCCCCTCTTGAAGGTAGGGCTGGATCAGTTTTTTTTTCATCGTGAAGACACATCTCGACTGAAATCCTATTGTCGAGCGCAGTACGTTGAATCAAGGGAACTGAGGGAAACGCTGACACCTCCAATCACTGGTGATTCAACAGGCTTATGAAGCTAAGCCACGAGATTTCAGCCACGGCCTCTTCGCTGCAAAGCCCTCTGGGTTATGTAGTATCCTGAAGGTGGCCAAAGCTGTAGTTACACAAGTTTAGTCTGGGTGAAGCCCTGTTCTAGAAAGGAAGCGAGTTCCATTCCACACAGAGGTCGCTAAGACAAGGAGGTTTGTTCTGCAATATACCCCTAGGCTGCGTCTCTGTGGAACAGAGATGGTTCTCTTGAATGTTTGTTTCAGAGAGGGTAGCCGTGTTAGTCTTTTCAAGAATTTCAGGCAAAAATCAAAGAAAAACAAAAGAAAAGTAAACAAAAGACACAAACGTGGCACCTTAAAGACTAACTTTCATATTTTAATGTGATGTTTCGTGCACATGTGCACTTCTTCAGACATAGCAGCAGAATGAGGTGGGAGATACGATGTGAGATATATATTTCATACCAAATATTATTGTGCATGAAACGTCGCATTAAAATATGAAAGTTAGTCTTTAAGGTGCCACACGTTTGTGTCTTTTGTTTTGTTGTGTTTTGCTTTTCTTTGATTTTTGCCTGAAATTCTTGAAAAGAGGAGGATGACCTTCCCCAAAAGGGGTAAAGTAGAACCAAGGACTCGTTTCTGTTGCTCATCCCATGTCTTACATGCACACGTTTCTTCACGAGAAGAATATCTTGAAATGTCAACACCCGCTATCCCAAAACTCTAGTCCCAAAGGTGGGAATAAGCACAGGTTCCAGAAGCTGCAGGACTACAGTGCCCACTATTCCTCAACATCAGCAGTAACGGCTCGGGCTAACGGGAGCTGAAGTCAAGTGACCTCACCCTCAGCCTCCGCGATGGGTTTCCAGGTTCTGTGGAATCAGCAGGGGAGAGGTAGTAAGATGGGCCGTGTTACTCCAGGATAAAATGAGAAAGTCATCAGCTTTAAGAGCTCCCTTAAATTCTCTACAAAGAGAAGTGGAGGCTAGGACCTTTTCTCCTTCAAGTGCTAGCTTTCTACTTGCAAGGCTAGGTTTTTTTTTTCCTTAGCACGGAAAAGTCGAATGAAAAATGTCCTTTCTGCTCCAGGAGTCTCACTCCACAGCATCCGGCCACCTTCTTCTAGAATCCAGAGCATGTATAGATCTCAGCCTAATTCCTGACATGTCCCAGCGAAGTTCAAGGCGAGATGAAAACCAGGGGAAGACACAGATGCTGTGGGAAATCCCCAGCTTGACTGAGCCAGCCAAGTTCGCCTTTAGCATGATAAAAGAAAATCGACAGACTGTCAATCGCGCCTGCTCCCTAAGCCAAACGCTAGCAAGTCAGAAACAGGGTTACTTTCTTACATTCAAATGTAATTTTGTCTAACACCAGTTTGGCCTCGTAAGTGGCGTACAGCTTTCCAGTTCAACCCATTTTTGACTGGCTCAGGGCCCAAACGCTATGCACACTGGTTCAGGGGGAGCATGGCAAGTTGCAGCATTTTGAAGTGCATGTCCGACGCCCATTTCATCCTGCCGGCCGCTCGCTTCTGCACAGCTTAACTGTGCGGGTTCCAGTCATTCAAAAGCTTTTTGTGAAATGGAGGGTACGCCGTAGTTCATACACGGGTTGGCAACTAGGAGTGATCGGGGCTGAGCGAACCCCCCCCGAGAGGTGGCTGACTGGCTCCCCTCCCACCAGCAGCCGGCGTGCTTCTTTTCCGCTTGTTGGAAACGAATGCTTCAAGTTTGGAGATGCCGGCTGGGTGGGTCGGTGCTGGAATACTTAAGATGGCGGCCACCACCACCATGGTTGACCTTGTTTGCCTCACACACGTTCGCTCTGTGGTTACGGGCCCCCTTTCCTCTCTTCTGTTTCCTAAGGGCCAGAGGTGTGCGTTTTCGGCCATTTCCTGTTTCCTGGATGCTGGGATGCAGGAGCACCTTGCTGTTGCTAGGCAACCACCTGAGGCAGGGACAACAACTACCTTCCCTCACCAGGAATAGCATCGAGGGCAGAAATACAAGAGGAAGACAGAGAAGGCATTTAGGCATCGATAAATCAGATATTATTCCTATGACACAAGGAAAAAGTAGTTGCCACTCCTGTTCTCCTCCTGTGAGACCAACTCTTTAACGAGGGAGACTTGCTGATTATGGAGAACAACCCCCCCTTCTCCCCCCCCCCCAGGTTTCTGGCTCACACATAAGACCTCCAGGATCACAGCAGTGCCTCAACTGCCAACAGGCACTTCTGGATGAGAAAACTATGGCTGTGAGCTTAAGTGCTCTCTCTCAATCCTAAATGCCTAAATAAATAAATAAAGAGCGAGAGAGAGAGAAAGAGAGAGGGGGGAGAAGGAGTGCATGAGAGATATAAAGGTGGTAAAAAAAGCAGACAGTAGAAGGAAGTTGAGGGCCAAGAGAAAAGGGGGGGGCTGTAACACTTTCCGCAGCACCTGGTCAGCAACTAGCTTCAGCAGAGGCAATTCTGCCCGGTGGAACCAAACCCGTTCACCTTAGTTGTGTCATTGTTCCTTCTGCTCTAATTCATTGCTTCAAAAATGGCTCTGATAGGCTGGGAGGTGGAAGAGGGGAATGCCTTTCGCATCCCCGTCTCCAGGCTTCTCCTCTTTTACGTCTTCCGCGAGGTCCGGGTAGGCCTCTCCCGACGCCTGAGAGAAGTCCGGCACCAGGCTCAGGTTGACACACTCGGGGCACCTCTCCGGGTTTCCGGCGCCGGACGAGAAGATCTTCCCGCAGTCGGCGCAGATGAAGGAGTTGAGGCCCAGGTGGCTGCGCTGGTGCCTCACGAGGGCCGCCTTGGCCTTGAAGCAGGTCCCGCACTCGGGGCAGAGGTAGGGCTTCTCGGCGGTGTGGGTCCGCTCGTGGGCAATGAGCTGGGAGCTCTCCCGGAAGCGCTTCCCGCAGTCCAGGCAGACGTAGGGCCGCTCGCCCGTGTGGGACCGCTCGTGGGCCACCAGGCTGGAGCGCTGGATGAAGCCCTTGCCGCACTGGGGGCAGACATAGGGCTTCTCGCCCGTGTGGGTCCGCTCGTGCTTGCTGAGGCTGGAGCGGACGCTGAAGCTCTTCCCGCAGTAGAGGCACCGGTAGGGCTTCTCGCCCGTGTGGGTCCGCTCGTGGGCGATCAGCTCCGAGCTCCAGTTGAACCCTTTGCCGCACTCCAGGCACTTGTGGGGCTTCTCGCCCGTGTGGGTCCGGATGTGGGCCATGAGGTGCGAGTTCTGGCTGAAGCTCTTGCCGCAGTCCAGGCAGGTGTAGGGCTTCTCGCCCGTGTGGATGCTCTGGTGGCGGATGAGGTCGGCGCTCAGGCTGAAGCCTTTCCCGCACTCCAGGCATTTGTAGGGCTTCTCCCCCCGGTGGCTCTTCTCGTGGAGGACCAGGGTGGCCTTCTGGCTGAAGCTCTTCCCGCACTCCAGGCAGGCGTAGGGCTTCTCGCCCGTGTGGCTCCGCTCGTGGATGATGAGGCTCGAGCGCTGGTTGTAGCTCTTCTCGCACAGCAGGCACTTGTAGGGCTTCTCCCCCGTGTGGGTCCGCTCGTGGAGCTGCAGGTGGGAGCTCTGGCTGAAGCGCTTGTCGCAGTGGGAGCACTTGAAGGGCTTCTCGCCCGTGTGGGTCCGCCCGTGCGTGTTGAGGGTCGACCGCTTCCCAAAGCTCTTCCCGCATTCGTTGCACTTGTACGGCTTCTCGACGGGCGGCGGCGGTGGCGGCGGCGGATTCTGCTCCCCCAGCCCCCGCGAGGGGGCTCCGGGGCCCAGGCTCACCCCGAAGCTTCCCAAGATCCTTTCGCCCTTCTTCGGCAGGAAGCTTTGTTGGACCGCAAATTCGCTGAAGTCGAAAAAGCCCCCTCCAAAAGGGATGGAGATCGGCCCGCCGTGGTTCTCCAGCGAGAGCCCCTCGGGAGCGCCGGCCTGCCCTTCCGCCTGGGGGAAGCGGACCTCATCTCTGCCCCACATCATCCGGTTCAGCTGCAGGCGCTCCGAGCTTCCCAAGGAAGGTTCTCCTGCCTTATTCGGGGACAGCCATCCAGCTGCAAAAACAAACAAACAAACAAGCAGAAATTAAGACTTCGAAATCAAGAGCGGAAACACAGGCCGTGGAGGAGATGCCATGCACCGGGGGGGGGGGGGAACTATACAGCAGGTATGTTCAAACTTCAGCCTTCCTGAAGTTTTGGACCGCAACTCCCAGAATTCTAAGCTTAGATTGCCAATGGCAAAGGACTATGGGAGCTGCTGTCCAAAACATCTGGAGGGGCAAAGTTTGGCCATGCCTGCTATACAGCCTAAAGGAGGTGGTTCTTAGCCTTGGGTCCCCAGAGATGTTCTCGGACTACAACTCCCAGAAATCCTGGCCAGCACTGCTAGTGGGGGGAAGGTTTCTGGGAGTTTTACTCCAAAAACATCACTGGCCTAGAGAGGGTGCATGAAACCCCCCAAGGCGGCATCTGGTGGTCCCTCCCATTCCACCCTTGCAAAAATAAAAGGGTTGTCTTGTGCGGTCAAATCACCTCTGACTTATGGCAAATGCCCTGCCGAATGCCCTGTCCTCAACAAATCTCTTGTAAGTTCAAGACTGTGGGTTCCTTTTAGGGAGTCAATCCATCTCCTAGTTTGGCCGTCCTCTTTTTCCTGCCATCTTCACGTTTTGCTCACGCTCTCGACTTCTCCCAGAGAGTCAAAATGTTGCCAAAATGTTGGCCCAAGCAAGATGAACTCTCTCTCTCTCCTGGAAGCCAGCCGGGGGTTAAGATTAGCCCTTTATGAAGGGAATCCAGCCCTTGAAGGGTGCGGTCAGAAAGAATGGAGTCTGCAGACGTGGTATCTGGGCAAAGGATAGAGAACGTTCCTTCTGCCGTGCGCCCCCCACGGTAATCATTTTATTGTATACAAAAGTAGGTCACAATATGTATGCATGAAGCCACATCTAGCTGATATCATTGGCTAATCCAGAGATAAAGTGAAACAATAGCACTTGTATTCCTAGAGCATGCGCAGAGTAAATCATGACATAAGCATCTTTGGTATGGCACCTTGGCATGGCAAGCCTTGCTGATAATGGTAGCTGCAAGCTAGCTTATGAAACCATTAACCCATTAACTCCTGTTCTCCCACACCTTTAAGCAAGCCAACTGAAGCCTCCTCTCCACATCATTTGAAGTCTAATAACCCACCTCCTTCTTCCAAAGCAGAAATGAACATATTCCCTTGTCATTTTGGGATATATTTTTTTAAAAAACGAGACAGATTCTATTGCAGTTCAGAAAGGTTGCCTCAAAACAATGGACCTGTCTAAGCAGACCCAAACACCAAGTGTGACCAATGCTAAAGAAAAAGAAGAGGGGGTGCTGGGGGAAGTCCATGGGTATCTAGAACAGGCTCAACTGTGGCCTACAATTTGCCAATCCTGGACGATCCATTCAGCTCTTAAGGCACTGGTGTCCAAACCTCGGCCCTCCAGATGTTTTTGGACCACAGCTCCCACCGTCGTTTGTCACTGACAATACAGGCTTGGAATCCTGGGAGTTGTGGTCCAAAACATCAGGAGGGCCAAAGTTTGGACACCCCTGTCTTAAGGACTTGGTATAGCACTCTCCCCCATAATTTCTCCAATCTTGTTAACAGCCATTGATGAGGACAGATGTCCACTACCGACCTATAGCTCCTCCCTTCAAAGGTGATAGGCTACCAAGGCTTCCGGACTCATTTAGACCATTCTTATTGGCTGGGTTCACACATTAGTAGTTAACCATGTTGTGGCTTGATGAATTCCACCTTCTTGAGGTGACCTTCCTCCCTGCCAAGAGAGTGTGGTTTCTAAGCTACAAGATGGAGCCTTTGTTTCTTACCAGCTTGCTTTAACCATGGCTTCTTGTTATGTTTGAAGCCAGAACCATGGCTTGTCCCTAGCTTTGTTCCCACCAACTGAAAGAGGAACGAGAAAAGGGGGTGAGGGTACAGAAAGGAAACCAGAATTGAGGAAAAAAATCCGTGCATGATTGGTTTATCTAGAGAACGCTAAAGCAACAAACCACAGCTGGCTTGTTAGCACAAAAATGTAAAAGCAACAAACCATGGTTAAGATAAACCATGGTTTATCGTAACGAGTGACTGTGGCCATGATCTTATGCTCCAAAGGCTCTTTTCGACAAGTCTGATGGGAAAAGAATCACCTCTCAGTCTCAGCATCATCTCCTGGAAGACACTACTGTTCTGATACAGATCACCATATTGCTGTCTTATTTCCTCTAATCTCAGGGCCGGAGACTCCTCATCTCCCCTGGAAGTTTGAAAAAGAAGAGAAAGAGATGAGAGATAAAAAAAGAGATACACAGACTCCCTTGAGCAAAGGACTTCTACAAAAGGTTGCATAATTATGCAAACATTGCAGCAGCAGGGTGGGAAGCTTTCCAAGGAAACCAGCTAAATTAATGCAGGCACTACTAGTGATTAGGGCAATAAGATACCCCTCGGACAGGCATGTCCAAACTTTGGCCCTCCTGATATTTTGGACCACAACTCCCAGAATGCCAAGCCGATATTTCCAATGGCAAAGGACTGTGGGAGTTGTGGTCCAAAACATCTGGAGGGCTGAAGTTTGGACATGCCTGCCCTAGGATGACAAAAGGCAGCATGCCTCTAATGGGTCAGGGGGAATCATGCAGTGCCCCACCCCCTTCAGGCTGGTTTTGGGTCCTTCCCCACCTTCTAATTGCAGCCTAGACCCCTTTTGGCTTAAGGTGAACTACAAATGCACTCAATAAATAAACACTATGAATATGTTCATATTTCACCAACAAATACACACACACAAAGAGAGTTGAGAGAGAGAGAGAGAGAGAGAGAGAGAGAGAGAGAGAGAGAGAGGCACACCTCTAGGTAGCCAGTTCTTCATAATAAAAATGTAATCTTGTTCTACCCAGATGTGTGTCATTTAAAAAAATTCTTTTTCCTGCCATTTTCAGACACTTCCCTCTGGAAGAATTCTGGAGGATGCTGGTTATAGAAACAGAGCCCCACCATCTTGCCTTCCTCTGAGCTGATGAGTTATCATCTGTGGCTCCTGTCTTCCCCGTGGGCTTCCTAGAGACCCCACCTGCCTGCAACCCCCCCCCCCAATTGGCGACCCGTTTCTGCACCGGATGAGTCCCACATCTCGCCCAGCAGGAGGAATGCATATCCCACCAGAGAAGTCGGGACGAAAAATGAGGTTTGGACTTCTGGTGGTATGTTTGTTTTGCAGGCCTTACACCTTGAGCTCCCTGGCAGTTTTCCCCTTTATGAACAAAATGTCAGGTAAAGGCTGTAAAGGGTGAGCCAGCCCTACTCTAGGCCCACGAAAAAGGAAGAGGAGCCATGTTGTCTTGGAACAGGAGAACGAACAGCAGAGAAATAACAACCAGGCCCTCAGGCTCCTCAGTTCTTACCTGTTTTCAACGCTTCCAGAGTTCTACAGGGGAAGATAAAAGAGAGGGGGAAAATATGTATATATACTACAGTATATTTATACAATAACAACCTTCAAACAGTTAGAAAAAAAACTGTTGTGTCAAAACTGTGGAACCCATTGCCCCATGATATTACAACAGATAGTTGGACTGGACATAATAGCACTTCCTTTATTTTTCTGTACTGCATCCTCTCTTCCTCCTCTCAGCCCTGTTGCCAACATCAGGGAAGCTAATCTTTCTGTTCAGTCTGAATGCTTCTGGAAATAAACATTGTCTTTTTTTATACAGGGTGTCTCTCTGTACAACTGAATCTGGAGTGGGTGGACCATTTTTTTCTGTGGGAAACTATTTGGAACTTTTTTTAAAAAAAATCAAACTATAGTGATTTACACTTTTCATGTTTTTTTTTAAATCAAACAAAAAAATCAAATTACAGGAACAAGACTACAGCTCAGTCGAGATCAGGTTTGTAGGACAGAAGGTTTGCAATAAACAGGACTGGCCCGATAATTCAAGTTAAAAATAGATCTCACACTCAGCTACTTCTGCCTTTCGTTCTGGTTTTCGCCGTCACTGGAAATGTGTGATTCAGGTTTGTTTGCCATAGTACAGTGCTATGCAAAAGTTTTAGGCAGGTATGAAATAATGCTGTAAACAAAGAATGCTTTCAGGAATATAAATAATGATTGCTTATTTTTTGTCAATTTACAAAATGCAAAGTGAGCAAACAAAAGAAAAATCTAAATCAAATCAATATTTGGTGTTACTTCCTGTTGCCTTCAAACCAGCACCAGTGCTTAAAGGTACACTTGCAGAAAGTTGGGAATTTTGTAGGATTAGTTAGGTGTATGATCAACAAACAAAAGAAAATATTTTTTTACCCAGCGTGTTGTTAGTCTGTGGAACTCCCTGCCACAGGATGTGGTGATGGTATCTGGCCTGGATGCCTTCAAAAGAGGATTGGACAGATTCCTGGAGGAGAAGTCCATCACAGGTTACAAACCATGATGGAGATGTGTAGTCTCCAGGCTTAAAACCTGGGTACTTCAAGGGCCAGATGCAGGGGAGTGGTATCAGGAGACAGAGATCTAGTCTCATGGGCTCCCAAACGCATCTGGTGGGGCCGCTGTGAGATACAGGAAGCTGGACTAGATGGGCCTTTGGCCTGATCCAGCAGGGCTCTTCTTATGTGCTTATGTTCTTATTAACAAATTATACCAAACTGGTGCTAATCATCATCAGTTTCACACGTAGGTTGAAACCCAGTCATGAACTGAAACAGAAACAGCTGTAGAGTAGCCTTAACAGCTGTGTAGTCAGAACAGCCAGATTCTGCTACCAAGGCGAGGTTGTGAGGTTTCCTGTCATGGCAAGATTGAGCACAGCAACCAAGACACAAGGTAGTTATATGGCATCACCAAAGTCTCTCCCAGACAAAGATCTTTGAAAGCATTCTTGGTTTACAGCACGCTTTCACACCTGCCTAAAACTTTTGCACAGTGCTATAAATAGACAGGAAGCCCCCCCCCCGCCGAAACTTACCACAATCTCTTCACGGCTGTTGTCTTCCTTTCCGTCTTTATCCCCCTTCTTTTTTCCTGCATCAATCACTTCTACATCAGATGATGCCTTTGAATATAAATGAAACGGCAGTTAATGGAAATAACGACAGCCTCCTCTTGTGCTGATTTACTACCTTTTTTTTTTAACAAACCAGGTTATGAGGTATCAACACACACACACACAAACACCTCCCAATGTGCTCACAGGACAAAATAAATCATGATTTATGCTTATCATGGTATTTTCCTTAAGTCGTCAACTGCACTACAGATGACCCAAGAAATCAGGTTGTCTTTTCCTCATTTCTGACTTGTTGTCTGAACTTCTGTTTTGTGATAAACTTCTAGGAAAACATGTTAGGGACAAACCCTGACCACAGGTTAGGACAGTTGTGGCAAACCTTTTGGAGACCGAGTGCCCAAACTGTAATTCAAAACCCACTAATTTTTCACAAAGTGCCAATACAGCCTTTTAACCTGAATACAGGTGGCTGTGAAGGGGGCGATGTAGGGTGCCCACAGAAAGGGCTCCGAGTGCCACCTTTGGCACCCGTGCCATAACAGGTTCGCCAACACCGGGCTAGGACATCACAGCAAGTTAGTCTGCACAAAGCAACAATAAACCATGTGTTGCAATTGTGCTTTTTGAGTGAATAGCAAACAACCATTCATGAGAAAAGGCCGTTGCACAGATCAGATTAAGCCAAATTTCAACAAACTACACTGGCTTTTCATAATGTACTAACATGGTCAAATTTCACCAAGTTTTAGACAGGTGGATCAAACCAAATTTTAAAAAGGACAAACTGACATATCTTGACTTCTTTGAAGGAATATGGCTGAGTCCCTCTTCCATTAATGTATTATTTATTATTATTTATTATTTACATTTATAAACCACGTGGCTTGAAGGGATTACAACTCCCTTTGGGAAAAGGTCATGACTCAGAGACCTGAGCAGGCAGGCCCGGAAGCCTTGCCATATCTATTCGTGCGGGGATGCCCCGATCAGAATGGTAAAATTTCCTTGCTTAAGCCAGTAAACAAGATACCATCAGGTTCCTGTCTCCCAAACTGATCAACAGGAAAGCCTGTATGTCACACATTTTCTGGCACTCTCGATAAGCCCCTGAACAATGAACAAAGGGTCCACAGGAAGCCTCTTGCTGTCAATGATTATCCACCTTCTTCTCTGTTGATGACTGAATGTATAATCAATAAAAAGGCGGACTGCCCAGTGGGTAACGAGGGCACTCTATGAGAACTGTCGTGTGTGTGTGTGCCTGTTTCATCGCTACAGTGGCTCTCTCATAAGGAACTCTGGGCTATGAGCAACAGAGGGTTAAAACTACAAAATATGCATGATAATAATAATTATCAAAGAATCCAATTAATAAACCTGAATAAAAAAAATATAAGATGGTGGCAAACAAAACAAATGGGCAACAAGTAGGCAGCAAACAACAGACGTAGCTCTTTTGATCTTCCTCTTAAATAAAGTAGAATTAAACTAGAAGGCCTTCTATTACCTTAATTCTCCATTTCATCTCAACCAGGAAACTACAGTTTTCAGCTTCAGAATATTACAGCAGTGATATTACACCCATTTCCAGCTTCATGATATTACACCAGTGTCAAACCATGGTTTAATATCTTGGCTTGCTAGGACAAAAGGGGGAACTACTTGTGCGTACTCTGGCTTGCTGAAGACTTCCTGGTTTGTTTGTTCGCGTGTATCACAAAAATCAAGACAGTGCACTGTAATGATCACTGTCAGACTAGGACACAAGAGACTTGGGTTCAAATCTCCCACTCAGTCATTGATAATCTGACGGCATATCACAGTGATGGTGAACCTTTTAGAGACCAAGCGCCCAAACTGCGATTCAAAACCCACTAATTTTTCACAAAGTGCCAATACAGCAATTTAACCTGAATACAGGTGGCTGTGAAGGGGGCGATGTCAGGTGCCCACAGGAAGGGCTCCGAGTGAAGTTCTTGGATCCCAATCTAGCTCACAGAACTGTTCCCAGGACAAAAACAGACTGATCCTACACCAGGCATGTCCAAAATTCAGCCCTCCAGATGTTTTGGACCACAACTCCCAGAATTCTAAGGTTAGATTGCCAAAGACAAAGGACTGTGGGAGTTGTGGTCCAAAACATCTGGAGGGCCGAAGTTTGGGCATGCCTGTCTTACACAGTACTTAAATCGCTTAGAGCTCTTTAGCACGGATACAATGTTAAATGTCAACCTGTGACACAGTCTCAGAGGACTGTTCTGTATGCCAAGAGGAACAGCCCCCTTCGGTAGGTGTGCGATGTGACTGAAATTATGTGAACTCCTCAAGAGTGGCCATCCCTCAAACAATTATCACCTCATCCTTAGTGCCACACGTGTCTCCGTCAGCTTCTTCGATCACTAATTCGTCACCGCTGCTCTCCCCTCTGCTTGTAATCCCGTCCTCTTCCGTTTCTGGCCGCTCAATCACCTTTCCCTGGGATGATGCCTGTGGATAAAAGGGAGGAAGGAAAATAAATATTAATAATTGTTACCATAGCTTAGAGCACTGAAAAGGCCTTTATTAGCTCAAAGGTAATCAGCAGCAACGTTCAGGAGGGAGGTTTTTTCCATTCACAATTTTCCACGTGTTATTTCCACACTTTTCCCAACCATGTGGATTTTCCGCCCACTCCAGAAGTTCTGCTTTAATGAAGGGTTCTCATTAAACCCAGAGTTGTCCAGATCCTGACCTGGAGGTCTTTACGTGAGGTGTTTCAGCACACAGCTGAAGAAGAACCACACAGCTCACGCAGCAACAGTTTTTACGCTTATTTAACACACAGAGCTTGAGGCATGGCCGCCTCTCAGCCATTTTGCACCACAGAAACACACACAGAACTTGAAACTGATCTAATGTGGAGGCAATTCACCTCACAACTGGGCCTCTCTTATTGGCATTCATTTATACCATGCATTGATATATTAATGGAACACTAGAATAGCCTAGGACAGTGTGGGTGAACCCATGGCACGGGTGCCCAAAATGCTACATTAGCACTCCCCCCCCCCCAATTTTACAGCTTGAAAGTCATTCTGTTACTTTAGAAACATAAAATATGACTATGGACCAGTGCTAATGTAGCATTATTTTTCCAAAATATTCTGGGGGTTTTTCTGGGGGGAAAACCAGTTTTTTTTTCCTGAGCTTCAAAGTTTCCAGTAATTTTACATCTCTGGGCACACGACAGGCAAATGGATATGTCAACCTCTTCACCAGCAGCAATTCACCACTGGAAATTATGTCGCTGGACATATGATGATGTAGCAGCTCAGTGAGTTGAGTACTTGGCTGCAGAGCCAAAGATGGGCCATTCCATTCCCCACCGTGTCTCCGATGAGTAGAGCCAGCCTGTGAAGCCCTGGGCAAGCTGCTCAGTCCCAGGGTGCCTCCAAATGAAGGGACCGGGAGGGGGGGGATGGGACTGGGAAAGGGTGATTATTCTTTGCTTAGAAAACCCTGACAAGGGTGGACATCAGTCGGAACTGGCTTGGCAGCATGCAATACAGACCTGTCAAGTGTCCCAATTTGGGCGGGACATTTCTGTTTTCTAGCCCTTGTCCCACCGCCTTCCTGGAACATTTCTTTTCCCGGAAATGTCCCGGCCGGTGGTGGCAGAGCAGCAGCAGCAGGAAGAGGAGCAAATGAGGTGGGGCAGAGCGCAGGTGCAGGGGGAGCACTCGCTCGCTCACCCGCCGTCCTCCCGCAGCTATCCCCGGCGCCCCTTTTGGGTCTGCCAGCACCAGGCGCTCAGCTGGCGGCGGCAGTGGGCTCAAAATTTGCCTGGCAACTCTGGCTCCTCCGGCAGCTGGTGAGAGCTCCCCCTGACCGCTGTGCCAAAGTCAGAGGTGGAAGCCCCGAGCCCGCTGCCAGCTGCCGCTTGGTACTCGCAGGCTTTCTCCTCAGCCTGCTGAGAAGGCGGCAAAGCCCAGCCCGCCCCCGCCGGCTGCCCTCCATCACTGCAGCATGCTGGAAAAAGTCACCATGCCCTCGTCGTCGTCATCACCCTCCTCATCCCCCGCCACGCTTCTAAGGGGGCCACGTCCACTTCAGGCCACGTGGTAGGAGAGGTGGTGCGTGTGTGGGCGTGTGCATGCAGTTTCATGCACGCGTATGGTTTTTTTGTTTGTGTTTGCACCCATGTGCCCACATTACACTTCCATCCTCCCGTCCCACGCAGTACCAGAGAAAACTTGACAGGTATGATGCAATATAACAATCGTCAGTTGGATTCTTGGATCCTCTTCAGTTGGATTCTGATGCTTATGCCTTAAATTAATTTCTATATATACTCAAATATAAGCCTAGTTTTTCAGCCCTAATTTTGGGCTGAAAAAAGGGGCCCTCGACTTATATTCAGGTCAATACTTTTAGCCACTGAGGCAAGTGCTTGGGTCGGTGGCTAAAAGTCATTTTAAACATTGCATGCCGCTTCTCATGACCCCCTCCTCTACATCACAGGGGAGCGGTACACGATGTTTAAAATGACTTTTAGCCACTGACCCAAGCACTTGCATCAGTGGCTAAAAGTTATTTTAAACACCACACACCCAGCTCACAAAGGAAGAGCTGCCAGGCCCTGCTGTATTTCCCACCCTAGACTTATACTCGAGTCAATACGTTTCCCCAGTTTTGGGGGGTTAAATTAGGGGCCTCAACTTATACTCGGGTCGACTTATACTCGAGTATATACGGTACATCTCAAGGGGAGGGAACTGACAGCTCTCCAGATGTTGCTATGCTCTTCTCAAATCCTTCACTGTCATTTCTAGCTTTTTTTTTTTTACCCAGGCAGCCACTGTGAGGCAGTTGCAGAGAAAAATGAGATGTTCTAGGAGTAAGCGAGCGAATGGGACGGAGGCCATCCACGTCTGAGCCACGCCACCACGGCCACGCTTGATGCGAGCCACTTGCCTCATTATTCCGCTGTGGCAACACAGGGGGAGAAGGAGTGGCTTGCGGAGCCGATGCCAGCTGACTGGAAACTATAGAAAAACACTCCACAGCCTGGAATAAACCACCGATTAGATCATCTGTAGCTAAGATGAAAGAACTTGTCTTGTATCACCCAAAAAAAAAAAAAAGGGCAAACTAGGTGTGAGCCAAGTGGCAGCTGCAAGTGGCCCGAACATCTCTCACCCCGCACCTCCAAATATAATTGCTTTTAAAATGGCTCTTCTTTTTTAAAAATTGCCATTGACGTTTAAGGGGCATCAGGGGCAGTTCCCACATGCCACAGATCAATCCATGCCCTCTTTAAAAACTGGACCACTAGAGGGAGGAAGTGGACTCCTCTAATGTTTTATATATTTATTTTATTATTTATTTATTTATTTAAATAAAATTGCTT
>JAHTLZ010000147.1:416277-436156 GCA_023846285.1 Phrynocephalus versicolor
TAATAATAATAATAATAATAATAATAATAATAATAATAATAATAATATATTTTTATGCCGCCTTTCTCCCCAAAGGGTCATACTTCAAATAAATAAATACTCCAAATAAATAAATAAATCAGTGGTTCTAAACCTGTGGGTCCCCAGATGTTCCTGGACTGCAGTTCCCAGAAGTCTTCATCAGTAGCTGAGCTGGACAGGATTTCTGGGAGTTGCAGTCCAGGAGCATCTAGGGACAGAGAGGTTGAGAGCCATTGAAATAAATAATTAGCCTCCGTAAAATAAATCACCTCTCTGATTTTGCACGAGTCCCCAGAAGAACTCTTCATGACAGGACGTTTTGGAAGTTATTCCTAAATTGGGGCCACTTGATGGCGGCACAAAACAGCAACAGTCACTCTTGACTTTTTCCTGGCTGCGGGTCTGGGCTCCTAAAGTTGCGAGTGGGGATACTTCATTCCCACACAGTCCCTACAAACACATACCCTTCCCACGGATCTCAGTCACTTACGTACAGACGAGATCTCTCTCTCTACAAGCCTCTTCCAGCAGCTTTCCTCCCTACTAAGAGGTTGTCTTTTGTAGAGCTTATAGCAGTGTTGGCGAACCTATGACACGGGTGCCAAAGGTGGCACTCAGAGCCCGTTCTGTGGGCACTCAGCATCACCCCTTCATAGCCACCTGTATTCAGGTTAAATTGCTGTATAGGCACTTTGCGAAAAATTAGTGGGTTTTGAATTGCAGTTTGGGCACTCAGTCTGTAAACGGTTCGCCATCATTGGCTTATAGGTCTTCATCAGATTATAGAAAAAAGGGCCAGAATCCTATTGTGTGAACATAACTTTTGGACACAAATTGTCATCAGCTAAGAAACCTCCTTAGACATAATCTGAATGACTTGGTGTGAGAAATGGAGAGATGTTTTCACGTGTACTCTGAGCTTAAACAGAATGCTTACGTTTGATGCAAAGACGAGTAATCTTGCTTAAAAAGAGCTGACTTGCAAACCTTGCATATTGTAGGTGAAGTTTTGAACTTGAGTGAGGCACAGTTTGCCAACTTGAGGAAATAGGCAGACCTTGGTACAGAAGGAATTCCACAAATGAGTACTAGTACAATAATACCTTGGATAACAAATGTTTCGGATAACAAATGGAAATTTCCGGGCATATGGCTGCCTTGGATAACAAATGTTTCAAAATGCCTTGCAAAAATGTGTACCCAGGATGCATTGCAGTCCTCATAGTTTGTGGAGGGGTGGGAGGAGTAGAGCATTTTTTTCATGGTGTTTTGGAGCCGTTCTGGACATTTTTTTTTTGCTGAGGGATTTGTACCTTTCAAACTTGGAAAGGTAGGGAGCTAGCTTTTATTAATCATTGCCCTGCTTTTCTTTGCATTCCTGGTGGCAACAGGCTGCAGTAGTCTTGGTGCTTCTTTGTGTCTGTTTGCACTTTTCCCCATTGCACTTTTTGTGGGGAAAGGCTGGGGTAGTCTTGCTACTTTTTCTCCATATTGGCATTGCACTGCAGGGGTGTGTGTTTGGGTGTATGTGTGTTCCAGCACTGCATGCCTTTAAAGCGCACTTTATAAAGAGGTCTGGGGGGGGGAGGCAGCTTTTTTGTCTTTTTTTCAGACCTCCGGAACAGATTAATCAGTTTCCCATTCCTTTCAATGGGAAACCACATTTCAGATAACAAATGTTTCAGATAACAAATTGCCTCGGAGAACGAATTAAATTCTTTATCAAAGGTACCACTGTTTGTTTAAACAAAGGACCAGATAGGGTAAAGAGGAAGTGGGAAATATAGAGGGGGCGTGTAGTTTAATGCTTAAAAATTAGAATAGGCGAATCAGAAAGTCTGTGGACCTCTTCTCCTATCCCATGGGAGTTGGGGGGGAGGCTTTTGCTGCGGGAGAACTAGGAGTGATAATCAAAACAGTGTGAATGCTGTGCTTGTGTATGCCTGCTGTGCTAGACACCCATTATTGCAATGATGGAATAAATATATTGCTGCTTCGCTGAGCAACTTCTCCAATCTATTTTATTTCATTGGGGACTACAAAGCCCATCATTCACACTGGTTGCATGCCAAGTTGCCCAAATCAGCCTGTACTGTAATGGATGTCTACATATTAGCTTTCTTAACTTGTGACAGTTTGTGCCTTAAAGTTACGCCATTTGCCTAACTGCGCAAGAGGATTTTAGCCACTGGGTTAAAATTCACAAGCTAATGTTTACATTCATTACTTGCCCTGTGAAGCTGGAGGGGGGGGAGGCACAAACGACTTGGGTCTGGAGGAGGAGGAGGAGGAGGAAGGGGGGGAGAGTGAGTTGCAGTTTGACAGGTTGGAGGGGATGTCAGTCAATGGCACCGGAGGCTGCAATTGGCTGACGGTGCCTGTGTAGAGGAAAGTTCTCTATGGCAGGGCTGTTCAACTTTGAACAGGCCAAGGTCTACTTTTTCCGGCCCAAAGTGCCTGAGGGCTACTACATTAAAACCTCTACTTACGAATTTTATCCGTTCTGAGCACATGCTCATAAGTAAAAATGTTTGTAAGTAGAGCAGCAGTTTCCCGAAGGAATGCATTGAAAACCAATTAATCCCTTCTGGAGGGAACAGATTTCATTGCGCCGTGGCCTTGAACTGCCCTGCTTGGCTGAGACAGTGGGCTGGCAGACCCAGAACCTTGCTGGGGCAGTGGTGGTCCATGGGGTGGGGGAGAGTGGGGTGGAGAACTTATCCCCTCACTTTTTAATTGATGGCCAGCGGGCTACTTTTGAACCCCTCATGGGCTACCAGTAGCCCGCGGTCTACCTGTTGGGCAGGCCTGCTCTATGGCATCTGTAAAGGGGGCTTGTGGCCTCTTCCAAGCAGGGCAAGGGGGTCACCACCACATGAGGAACTGTATTAAAGGGTCGCGCCATTAGGAAGGTTGAGAACCACTGCCCTAGAAGGATGAAACTCAAGTTTTGGGTTTGTTTGTTTTTACCAGAGAGCAGTTTTGACCTGCATGGTATGATGTCCCCCTTCTTCTTATGGAGAGGAATAATGGATTACCTATTATGCGACTTTTATATGAATCTACCATACATGATTGTGTTTATAGACTTTGTGATTGCATTGACAATATGTTTTCAATTGTTAGTTTCCCTCACCGATAATGTCTTTTAATGCTGTAAGATGTCCCTCAATTCCCAGTCCTCAATACGTAAATATGTCTTAATTGTAATGGAAATTAAATGATTTCTTTGCATGTCTTCTCGGCAGAAGACCTTGGGCAGATTCAGCTGCCCAAACGGCCCTTCTTCACTAAAGAATTAAATCAAATACAGGTTAAAAGAGAGGATGTTTTAGGACTAATTGATAAATTGAGGATTAACAAGTCACCGGGCCCAGATGGCATCCATTCAAGGGTTATTAGGGAACTGAGAAATGAAATTGCAGATCTCTTAACGGTAATATGCAACTTGTCTCTTAAAACAGCCACAGTGCCAGAGGACTGGAGGATAGCGGATGTCACACCAATTTTTTAAAAAGGAAGGAGGGGGGACCCGGGAAACTACATGTCGGTTAGCCTTACATCTGTCCCAGGGAAGATGGTGGAAAGCCTCATCCAAGAGAAAATCTTAAAACACATAGAAGAACAAACCTTGCTGAGAGAAAATCAGCATGGCTTCTGTAAGGGTAAGTCTTGCTTGACAAATCTTTTAGAATTCTTTGAAAAGGTCAACAGGCATGTAGATTTGGGTGAACCGGTGGATATTATAAATCTGGATTAAAAGCACTGTTTTTAATCATGCACAGAACCAAGTGACCTGGAACTCCAATGGATTTAAAACAAATCTAATACATTTATAAGAAAAAATTACATGCCAGGTTAAAAAAAACCCAGTACAGTACTTGACTCATGCTTTTTCTATTTCACAGAAAAGTCAAGCCAACCTGGCTCTAATAGACCTGAATAAATAAATACTGTAATCCAATGTTGGTCCTTCTTGGACATGGATTCTTTGATGACACCTCAGATTCCCACTACGCCTGAATCTTTTCCCACACTCAGGACATTTGTAGGATTTCTCTCCTGTATGAATTCTCTGATGGGCCTTCAAATATTCAATCCAAGTGAAACTTGTCCAATACCAAGAACACTTGTATGGCATCTCCCCAGTATGACTCCTCTGGTGCCTCTTCAAATGTTCACTCAGATGGAAGCATCCGCATCACTGCGAACATTTGTACGGTTTCTCTCCAGTGTGAATCTTCTGGTGTTTCTTCAGAGTTCCTCCCCTGGTAAAGCATTTCCCACATTCAGGACATTTGTATAGTTTCTCTCTGATATGAATCCTTTGGTGCCTCTTCAGAGTGCATCTAACATTAAAGGATTTCTCACATTCAGGACATTTGTAGGGTTTCTCTCCGGTATGGGTTCTCTGATGGTTATTCAGAGTCCCTTTCACAGCAAAGCTTTTCCCACAATCAGGACATTTGTAGGGTTTCTCTCCAGTATGAGTCCTCTGATGCCTCTTCAGGGTGTCTCTCTTGCTGAAGTATTTCCCACACCAAGAACATTTGTAGGGTCCCTGGTCTCTCGTGACTGTCTGTTGAAAAGTCAAGGTTCTCCCATATTTGAAATATTCCTGCTTTTTCTTGGCAGAACACTCTTGTTTATGGTCGATCAGCTGTTCTCTCTCTGGGAAATGTTTCCTGCAGCCAGAACATCCGTGGAGTCTCTGTTTGCTTTCAATCCCTTGGTTTCTCTTGAGGGATTTGGCCCAACTCAATCTCTTCCCATGCTCAGGCGAGTGAACAGATTTCTCTTCCAAATGGTTCCTCTGCTTTCCTTCCAAACTGTCTTCATAGGATTCTAATTTACTCTTTCCCATGAGCTTCCTGTCTTTTTTATCACAGGGTGAACGCTGTTGGAGGTTTTCCTCAGGTGTCCAGCTTTCAACGTGATCCTCGGTGGAATCTGTTATATGGAGTTCGTGGAGGTAATGGTACTTTCTGCCGTACCTGGAGACCAAAGGCCTTTTGTCGCTTGTCCGGACATTGGAAGACTGATCAACAGAAGCTGAAAGACCTCTGGTGAGCCCTGTTGGAGGTGCCTCCTCCGTCTTCAGTGGCTGATCTCCCAGCTTCTCTCTGGACCAACATCCTTCCTGGAGCGTCTTCAGCCCATTCTTTCGGCTTATCTGTGGGGTTGCCCTGGGTAGGTCTCCTGTCTGATTTCCTCCCCACTGTGAAGTTGCCATTTTGATGTGACTTTCCATCCCAATACCTGCAGAAATAACCATTTTCCATTCCTTCTTTCTGGTTCAGTGCTGGGAGATTCACCTGTCAAAATACTCCACTGCACAAATCTGACCACAACCCTTCTAGTGTAGGAAAGAGGGCTGGCCAGCACTTACCCTCAGAGATCATCCCAGGGGGACTCAGTGGGGTTTAATCCCCCTTTCCTCATCACCCTGACTCTCTGTTGACCTCCTCTGCAATAAACCATCTACCACATCCATTTATATATTTAAAAACAAAAGAGAGACTATTCACATATCGCAAAAAAAATCCCAATATATGTAGCACTATAATATTAGCTGGCTCATTTCATGTGGTTTCTGGATCATTTCCTGTGTTCCTACTGGGGAGTTGAAATGCTGTTTTTCTGAAATTACCGTTAAAGTTCATAATAGGCTCAAGGTTATTAAGAAAAAAAGTGTGCTGATATAAACTCCAAAGGATTCACCCTTTGATAAACAAGAAAGAGTAGATTGGAATCCTCGTGGGAACCCATGAAAGGGCCTTCTCAACTGCTGCACCCAGACTCTGGAACTCCCTCCCACTAGAGGCCAAGACTGCTCCATCTCTGATGTCTTTCCAGAAACAGGCAAAGACCTTTCTCTTCAGGCAAGCTTTGCCTGAATGATGAACTACCATGCATATTTTATATGAATCTATGGGTTCACATGGACTTTGTGTTTATGACTACTGATAACTGTGTTGCTATAATGTACAGTGACCCCCCCCGCCATTTCGCGGTTCCGGCATTGCAGTCCCACTACATTGTGAGACCACAGTACCGGAACCGTGGGGGGGGGGGTTTGCTCCGTGCGGCCCTCCCACGCACCCCGGAGAAGCCTCAGGCAGATCGCTCTCGCCCCCCCCCAGGCCCCTCTGGGAGGCCTGGAAGCCGCGTGGGAGGGTAGCGGGGAGCGATCCGATCGTTCTCTGTGCCCCCTGCCCCTTCTGGGAGGCCGCGTGGGAGGGTAGTGGGGAGCGATCCGATCGCTCCCGGTGGCCCTCCCGCCCGGCTGCGTGGCTCACCCGCCCCTTCGGGCAGGCCCTCACAGCCGCCCGGGACCGCTGCAGGGAAGGATGCCATCCCCCCACGCAGCCGCCCCGGGCGACTACGGAGGGCCTCGCAGCCACCAGGGGGGGAGGCAGGGGTGATTGGATCGCCCCCCTCGCCCCCCCCACCCGCTTCCGCATATCGCAGATTTTCATGGATCGCGGGTAGGGTGGGCCCCTAACCCCCGCGATCGGCGGGGGGGTGGTTTACTGTAATGTTTATCTATTAATGCTGTAAGATGTCCCTCAATTCCTTGTTCTCAAACACTTGGAACATGTCTTCATTGTACTGGACTGTATATTATCCCTCATAACGGTAAGCTGCCTTGGGTCCTTTTCCAAGGGAAAAGGTGGGGTAAAATACTTTTAAATAAATAAATAAATAAATAAGTAGCCTTCCAGTGGTTCTTTATTTTAAGTCACTTCCTAAGAAAATATGATTTAGATGGAATTCTATATGCATTTGGGAATTCACTATGTGAACGTGACACTCGGCATGGTTTTTTACCACAGGTTATTTCCCAGATTTTTTTTCTTTTTTCTTTTTTTGTCTGTGGGGACCAAGGCCTCAGTCACTGAGGGAAAGCCTGCCTGAACTGGAAAGTTTTGTGCTTCCTTGTGGAAGGACAACAAAGATGGGGCCGGCCTGGCTTTCCGTGAGAGAAGCCGGCGATGCTTTTCAAAGGATGGAAGAGCAACTCATGGAGGATGTGTGCAGGAACAGAGATAAAGGGAAACAGGAGCAAAGTGGAAAACAGAACAAAAACAAAAGCGAAGGCCAAGATGGCGGTTGTCTGCACTTTCCCAACTGCCTTTTTTGCATATACTGTACTGTGCCACTTTTTGGCCTCGGGATTGGTCAAAGCAACTGGAAACGAAGTAAAAACGCATCCACACCCTGGTTGTTCTGAGACAATCTGAAAGGAGACCCCAGGTCTCTTCCTCGCCCACATCTTCTTGGCTCTGAAAACAAAAGGCAGAGGAACTGGCTGACACTGATTGGATCTACCAGACAGAACCGGAAGCCTCCTCTTTACCTAATGGATCTTCATTCTTCTCCTCCTCCTCCTCTTCCTTCAAGACCGGCCACACCATGGTCTCCCGGCCTGGCTCAGTCGGGCTCTGTTGGACAACCTGCAGGCACAGGCCAGTCTCCTGGAGTTGTCTTTGTCCCTGAGAACAGGGGGGGGGGGGGAAAGACACCCAGACACACATACATAATCATATCAAATTCTGCTGCAGAGGACAGAATGTGATGTCTCCCACATGTCCTAAACCACCGAACATGTACAGTAATACCTCGGTATACGAGCATTTTGCAAGACAAGCAAAAATTTGGGGAAATTTTTGTTCCGGTTTATACTAACCAACTCCCCCCCCCACCTATTGCGAGGGTTAGGGACCTGACCCAACCAGTGATAATTGAAAACCCACCATATGTGGATGCTGGGTCAGGTCGGGACTCAGGGGACTATATGGGGCCTCCTGCACTTACCTGAGGCCTGGCACTGCCCCGAATGGTCCCCGGACAGGCTTCCCAGGCCTGTCATAGACCTCAGAAGTGGTTTCCGGTGTTCCAGAAGTCACTCTGCTCAAACAGGCCCAGGGGGCCTTGCCTTTCATCTACTGCAGTCCCGCCATATACCAGGACTGCAGTACAGAAACCACGAAAGCGTGGCCAACAACAGTACAAGCTTGTCTTGGAAAACGAGCACCAGAGCACTGAGTGGACTTTTGTGGCCACACATCTCTTCCCCGCTGCCACTGCGGCTGGGTAGACCTTCTGTGCCACGGCAGACAACTTGCCATAGTGGGCAGCAGGTGAAGGCGGCATCTGTAACCGTATGTGGCACATGGCCATGGAGTGAATTAGGTAAGTTTTAATTAAATAAAATATTAAATTAAAATTGTTTATTTCAATTGTTTAAAATTTTATTTACTAGTATTTTGGCTCACGAGCATGCTTCTGGAACAGATTATCCTCGTCAACAAGGCCCTGCTGTAATTTAAGAACAATTGGGAAAAAACGCTCAGTGAGACAAAGGGAGGTAGATGATGGCGTACAGTCCCAGAATCAGCTAATATTCTTTAGCTGTGCTCCTGAGATCCAAGGATGCATGCCTCTCTTTGAATGACTTATTTGTTTGTTTGTTTACTTAACCTATAATAATAGAATCATCAAATTTACTGATGATACAACAGTGGTGGGGCTCATCTCTGGAGGCGATGAGTCCGCCTACCCGAGACGAGGTGCAACGGTTGTTATAGTGGTGTAGAAATATCGATTATCAACATCAGTAAGATCAAGGAGCTTATAGTGGACAATTGGTAAAGGAAATCAGATAGTCAACCCTTGATTATTGATGGAAACAGTGTAGAGCGGGTGACAGATTGTAGGTTTGGTCCGCCTTGGGTCCTTTTCCAAGGAGAAAGGCGGGGTAAAAATACTCTAAAATAAATAAATAAATACATAGGTTTCTGGGGGTTATACTGAAAGAGGATTTGACCTGGAGCACCAATACTGGTTAAGAAGGCTCTACAGAGACTATATTTCTTGAGATTCCTCAGGAGGCAACAACTGACTGAGAAACTTCTGGTGACCTTCTACCATGGCTTCATAGAAAGTACTTTGACTTACTGCCTCTGTGTTTGGTTTGCCAGTTGCACAGTGGCAGACAAAAAGGCCTTCCAGAGGGTAATGAATACTGCCCAGAGGATAACTGGTTGTCCTCTTCCCTCCTTGGAAGAACTGTATAACTCCAGATGTTCAAGGAGGACCTCTTGAACCTTGAGGGACACATCGCATCCTGGATATCAGTTTTTTAAGCTATAGCCATCTGGCAGGAGATATAGGACTATTAGGATAAAAACAAATAGATTAAAGAATAGTTTTTTAACCCCAGAGGAGTATCTGGGCTAAATGCTGTGGTTTAGTGTCCAATTTAAGCAGATTTTTTAGCATTTTAGTTTTTAAGCATTTTAAGTCTTCAAGCAGATTTTAAGCATTTTAGGTCATCTTAAGCAGAATGGTGTTTTGTGGTTTTTGTTTGGTTTGATTTTGGTTTGCATAGTGCTGCCACAGCACTTAATTTTGTTGTACTGTACACGCTGTGTATATGTACAATGGAGAATAAATTTTCTATTTCTATTTCCATCCGTCCGTCTGTCTTTCCGTCCCATTAATATACCGCACATCTGACTGCAATATTTATTTATTATATTCCTCTATTTCCTGACTGCTCCATCTAGTGGCCTTGCCGCTCGTCTGAGTAGTTTCCAACAGTAAAATAGACATCTGGAATGTGACCACCTCACCCTCCCCAAAGATATAAAAAATTAATTATAAGAACTAGTTCTCCCACTTGACATGCACACCCTTGATCTGGGTCTGGCTCTTCATTAGAATATAGATGTGAGCTTGACTCTCCTATAAACTCAATGTTTCATGTCACAAGGAGAATCGCTGGAATGGGCACATACCTCATCCACCCTGGTTTGGTCTGTTCCCTGTCCTTCAAGAGGAAGCAGTGAAGAGGTCTGACTTGGGCATTTGATTCCACCACCTGTGAAGGATGGAAGCAGGATTTTATTTATTTCACTTATTTGAATATTTTTTTTACCCCGCCTTTCTTCCGAGAAAAGGACCCAAGGTGGCTTACAATAATGAGGGACAATATACGGCCCTGAACATTTAAGAAACAGTAGAGCTACAATGAGCACACAAAATGAAAAGAAAATTCAAATTATGAGGGGTGGAAAGTGACATGGAAAACACTGGTGTTCTTATGAAAATCAGTCAATGCAATCATGTATGGTAATCCATATAAAGTTACATAGTAGGACTTCCCTCATTCAGGGAAAGCTTGCCTGAAGAGGAAGGTCTTTCCCTGCTTCCAGAAAAACAGCAGAGATGAAGCAGTCCTGGCCTCCAGCAGGAGGGAGTTCCAGAGTTCAAATGGAGCAAGGGATCAGCCTGAGACCCAGACCCAACGGAAGAACCTGGTCATTCCTTACATGGCTGGAGTGTCTGAGAAGCTTAAAAGGGTGTTTGGCAAACACCACTTCCATGTTTATTTCAAACCCACAAACACACTTAGGCGGAGATTCGTCCACCCAAAGGATCCGATACCAAAACAAAAAAGGAGCAATATAGTACAGCATATGCAGTCCAATGCAGTGAGGAGTGTGCAGACCTCTACATTGGAGAAACTAAACAGCCATTAAACAGAAAGATGGCCCAACATAGGAGGGGTAACAGCTCAGGACCAGAATCAGCAGTACACCTCCATTTGAAGGACAAAGGGCACTCATCCAAAGATGAGGATGTCCACATATTAGACAGAGAAGATACTTGGTGGTTTGAGAGAGGGGTCCGGGAAGCCATTCATGTGAGCATTGAAACCCCCTCCTTCAATAGAGGTGGGGGCCTCAGGCATAGTCTATCTGCTGCTTATTAGGGTGTGTTTTCAACAATACCCAGACAAATCAAAAAGCCTTCACCACCAAGGCCATAGCTAACGACCCATACCTTAGGCCATTGTTCACCTTAAAGCTATGGATACTATTGTCTACCTAATGAGCCTGTTCAGGCCATTGTTCATCTTAAGAGCCTATTTCAGACCAGGGTGACAAGAGGTCAAAGCTAACTATAAGATGGAGGACTCGCACTAGCTGTATTTAGACTAATGAAGCTGTTTGGATGAGCAGTGAAATGTTTCTATCTCTCAGGGAAAAAGAAGTCCAGTAGCCACGACTCAACTTCCAGATACTCTTTGTCATGAGTAGATACGTAATATAAGTTTTGAACTAAGTTCTATTGTCTCCCAGCTCCATAATCACTAAGTGCATTTATTCTTCCACAACGCTGCTAATCTCTGCTAGTAGTTTCTATTTTCTTGAACATAACAAATCCCTATCTGCATAGTAGGTTTATATACTTCAACAATTAAAGATAGAGATAGAGTAGAGATGGGTGTTTCATTTCAGAAGGGGACTGGTTCCGAAATGAAACATGCCAGCACAGCTGGCGCTCAGAACCCAGTCCCACCTTCTGGAACAAAATCAACCACTGTCTTAACTTGCTGTAGTTCGCACTGGACGAAATTCCAACCAGGAAGCACCCTCCGATGAATCATCTTTCAGTCTCCCTGGCACTGGCCAGTCAGACAGGAAGGCGGGATGATGCATGTCCACCTAATTGGCCAGCGCCAGGGAGAGGGAATGGTCATGCATTGGAGGCTGCTTCCAGGTTGGAATTTCGCCCAGCGTGAACTACAGCAAGGACAGACAGGGGTTAGTAGTAGGGAAAGGGGTGCACCTGTCAAACACCCATCAAACTCCGGAAGTCCCGCCCCTTACCGGAAGTCCCGCCCCCTAACGGAAGTCTCTGCCTTCCCCCCGCCCCCTAACCCGGAACCGGAACTTACCTGGGCCCTTTGACCTGGAAGTGACGTCCTCTTCCGCCTGACCCGGATGGGGAGCCTTGCCCCCTCCCCCCGACACGTCACGGGGTCCCCCTAACCCGCCCCAGGCATGCCCTGGCATGCCTGCCCCTAGGGCGCTGCCGCTGCCTATGTGTTGCCTGGGCCTGTCTTGCTGCGTGTGCGCATGCCTGAGAGGTCTTATAAGAAGAGGGGAGTGTTCTGCGGTACCCGCCGCCGCCTTTTCCGCTGTTCCTGAAACCGACTGGCCCATGGTCCCTGCCGTCCCGTCTATGTGGAGAAAGATGGCGTCTTCAAGCAAGACCGGTTTTTCCTCCAGCTTGCCGAAGGACACCCCCGACTCCCTGCCGAAGCCCGAGAGCCCCGACTCCCCGCCGAAGCCCGAGAGCCCGGAATCCCCGCCAAAGCCCGAGAGCCCAGAATCCCCGCCAAAAACCTGGGCCAAAAAGCCACCCATGCCTACCCTTCAACCTGAGGAGCCCCTGTTTTGGTCCGATTCAGATGAGGGTTATGACCGTGGAAGTCCGCCACGAAAGAGACGGGCCTTAAGGCGTTATGTTAGCTCAGATTCTGACAGCGACCTCGCAACCAGCTCTAACAAGGACAATGCTGCCCCCGAGTCAGAAGAATCTTCAAACACGGTAAGGAGTTGGTTGGTGGTGTTATAGAGGTTTGGAGCGTGTGTTAGGCCTTTCATTACTTTCTAGCATGCTTTGCTAATTAATTTTTATTTGCTATTTGCAGGAATGCCCCATAAAACATTGAGCAGATTGCTCCATATAGACCTGCCAGAAATTAAGCAAAGAAAGAAGCAATATATGAAGAACATTGTGCATACAACAGTAGCTGTGATTATTAAATATTATATATCAGCATATCAGAAAAAAAACTGTGATGGCTGTGAAAATCAGCTGGAAAACCAGGAAGCGCACTCGTGTATAACATCAACCGCTGCGTCCATATCAAGACTGCTTCGTTCTCTTTGTGACAAAATATGTTACAAGACGGTCATCCATACCGTCATCTTAATTGCATATTGTTGCAATAGTCTGATACTGACATCTGAAAATATTAATGAGATATTGACGCTTGTATCTAAAATTTCCAAGGCAGAAAAACCATATTCATGCCTCAAAAAAATGTTAAGACAGACTGACCCCTTGCTATTTCAAAATATTTACTCAGTGGTCACTGCTAGAAATGTCAGTGAGTATATTAAATAAAATACTCTTACACACGTTATTTTCTTTCTTTTTTATTGCAATGCTTTTAAAAAGTTAGCCATGCGGGTTCTTTGACAAGCTCTCTGGATGGTGTCGACGGGGAGGATTCCACATGCAGCCAGGCCGGTCTCTTGAATTTTTTCTTGCGTGCAGCATCAGGCCCAGGAATAGTCGGGTGTTTAGAGGTCTCTGATTGTAGTGGGCTGACTTTCAGGGATTCTAACTGCTCTCTAACAGATGAATTACCCACAACAGAGGTGGGGACATTTAGTTCTGCCAATGCTTTAAGAAATACATCCCAGCCTTTTGGGCGCTTCTTCTCAGAAATAATATTAGATTGGGTGGCACCTTTAATCAGGTCGAGAATGTGAGAGCCTGGTAAGGCGTTTCCGTGGTACACAAAGGTGCCTCGGTGGTCCCAGCTAGAAATATCCTGATGCTGCTTTATCTTGTTCAGCAAAATTTCAGCATTTTTCTTAAACCTTTTGGGGATCCCTTCTAAAACTTCTGGAACAATTGTATCACTCTCAGGCTGTGGGGCTGTGGAGGGAACAGCTTGTGAGGATGGGGGTTGGGGTGGTGCAGACATTTTTTCCACATCATCATCTTGCTTGTTTAGTGCTAAGTAGCGCTGTAGAACCCCTGTGTAGAGTTTTATTTTTTCATACTCTGACAGGTCAGCCCTTAAGAGAATTTCCCTCATCTCGCTGTCAAGACGTCTCATGGCTGTGGTTCTAATATTTTCTGGGGCACCCCGAAGCTCATCTATTTGCGCACTGGGCACAAGATACAACTTTTCAGCATATTCCATTACTTGTTAGTTAAAAGACCCGTTATTAGGGGGACCGCAATACTTAGCAGGGGACCCAGAAAACCTCCGTTTTGCTTGACAATGTATTTTCTCTTTTTCAGGGAGAGCCTCTTGTTACCCAGATTTTTAATCAGAGCACGTTTTTTCCTTAAGACCCCCACCTGCTTGGGTGTTAGGGCTAGATTACCCTTTAAAGTATTCAGAGCAATTTCTGAAATGGCTGTTACCAAATCATCTGAGGCACTGCATAAAATGGCTTTTCTCTGGCGCAGGGGCGCCTTAATAAGGATTTTTAAGAGTGGGAGATTTCGCCGTATACATGCTGACATGTTGGTGGGGAGAGGCACTGTGACCAATAATTAAAAAAGAATCATCGGGCACCCTTTTTGTTCTTTTTCACTGTATACACAGCAGGCCAGTCAGGTGGGAATAGACCCGTTCTCAGTCTGCAAGACTCAGGGGTATTTGGGTTTAAATCCACCAACAGATAGCCATGGGGTTTTTTGGTTGCATCTGCAAAAGCCTCCATGAAAAACGGAACATTTTGGGGGTACATTTGCCGTGCTAAAGTGGCAATTTGTAATTTATCTCTGGGGTTTTTAAAAAGCACCATATATTTAGCATTTAAGCTGATGGTTCTGTTGCTTTTACCACGGCAGAAAATATTCTGTGTAAGAAAAAATACACTCACATTTCTGTGATGCACATACTGCGTGAAGAGCTTTTCAACCTCCTTATTATCAGCAGCACAATTCATCAAATCGTCTATAATTAAGAAGTTTATTTTATCAGTGGGTAACAAGACATTATCAGCAAAGTTTTCAGGTAATCCTTCTACAAACTTAATAAAGGAATATTTACACATTAGGTCTTTATACAGAGGCTGCCAGCAACTGTAACACCATACAACATTCTCAGGCATTTCAGAAAATACATAACGCGCATTCTCCAACATGTTTTTTACAAAGAAGGTTTTCCCACAACCACTGGGTCCTGCCAGAATGGCTGAAAAAGGATGGTTCCACAGAGTGCTCCTCTTAGTATCCATAAGGGACTGTTTTAAATCCGTCTGTAATCACTCTTTTGTCATACACTACTTTTTGTGTTTTTCTTAAAGTTTTAGTGTGGATGAGCCACTGACGTTTATCTCTCACAATGCCCGGCTGTTCTATAACTATTTCACGTGGTGGGGTATCTTTCTTGTCTGAAACATAGCTAAACACGAGATCTTGAAGAGTGTCAAAATTAATTTTCTCACTGTTTGCCACATTCAGTGTGATCCCCTTGACTTTCACACAGGCACTGCCCCCCGACAATGTGTAAGCGTAGCTCTTAGGGCCTGTTGAAACAAAACGAGTAATGTGCTCCCCCTCTGGTATCTCACTGGTTAAATCACCCAGATAATCCCCCAGAGGGGGGTTCCAATCGCCCTCCCTGTGAACAAAAATAACAGAGTCTGTATCATGGTACAGGACCCTGTCCTGGAGCCGGTCCAACAGTTTATAAAGTTCCAAACGGGCATAGGCCGTTGTGAAACAGGCTATGAGGGGATTTTTCATACCTGATGTTATCATTCTGTCTGCATTATGTTTCCAGGTTACACAGGCCGCATCATCACCAAGAAACTCACACATGGAAACTGAAAATGTTTCTGAGAACAAGAGATTGAAAAACCTGTCTGGATCCCTTACTACCTCTGTGTTAGGAAGATTTGTCCTCTGGCCAAATTTTCCCCACAGAGAGTTTAAAAACAGCTTAGCAATCTGCCTCTTTGCAGGATTCGGCTCTATTTTTTTGCGTCGTAGCAGCACCCCCTCTTTTTCGAGGTAGTCTGCTATATACTTATCTTTATCAGATTCTGTGACACACCAGTGGGGAAAACCTGACGCTTCCTGTTTCTGCCGCAAGTGTGTTTTCATATAATCTGAAAACAATTCACCCGATCTCTGATAAAAATGCCACACTTCAAAGATTTTTCCAACCCTGTACCCCTTTTCTATCGCAACATCCAGCTCAACACTGCACCAGGTCCCTGTTAAAGCCCGCTCATCATCTGAATGATTGCATGGTTCTAGCTGGCGGAGTTCTGCACATGTAGAGCACAGCACGAACATGAGTTTTCCACCTACCCTTGACGGTAACACTGGGAAGAAGAGACCTCTTGGGGGGTAAACTTTGGCCTTTATCAACCCAAAGTATTCTGTAGGAGAATCAAAGTTCTCATGAATTATCTCTGGATGGCCAATGGGGTATTCCCGGTTTTTTTGTACATGGGGATAAAGTGACGTGAAATCATAATAACGAATCTCCTCCCCCCTCACCGGCTTGTAGTACAAACACACAGCATTAGTACGGCCGCCAAAGAGGGCATCCCTCAGTTCTAAAGGCTCAGGAAGCTGTGCGGTGGCAAGGAAGTTTTGGACTTCTTTGTCAGTTTTTATCATGTTTTTCCACTCATGCTCCCAAATCGATCTTACTTCATAACCCATGCTTTTCAGGACAGCTGTCCGCGCCTCAGTAGCATTATGAAGCTGTCCGTAAGTTTTACCAATCAAGGGGTTCCAGTCCTCTGCAGGGTAGCATAGTGGGCACCCATGATAAAAACAACCCAGAAATTCCAGACAGAGTGGCTTACCATTTACTACAGCATAGCCATCCACAAAATATTCACCCACCTGAACCTCACCACCATTTAAGGCGTGCTGAATCTCTAGGTTTTCTTTATGTTTAAGGTACAGCAACCATTGGATGGCAGGTGTTGAGTACCTTTTGACCTGATGGTGATAATTATCTGCAGGTGGTATTGCTATGGAACCTTCAGGCATAAATTTGAACCTGTACATGGCTAGGCTCACACTGGCCAGAGTTAGATATTGGAGGGGATCTATGGCATAATATTCAGTTTCCTTTTTTTTCACAATCTTTTTTAAGGTCAGCGTCATGATTTCATGGCGATATTTTGTACAGGCCTGCACCAGGATACGTACATCTTGTTTGCAGTAATGTGCTAACTCTTTTTGCATGTTGAATGTTTGCATTTTATTCTCTTCATACCATTCTAAAAAAGCTTTCTGCTCAGCAGGCATCATGTGTTGTACCCCATAGTCTTCTGGCGGGGGCAAAGGCCCTACATAATTACTATTTTCAGGCCTGTTAAAATAGTGTGGGAAATATCCTTTGCACCCCGAAAACCCCATAGCTTTCGGGAGCTTAGCGAGACTCATGGGCAAATGGCTGAGTGAATCCATGAATTTTAGGCCTAGGCCTTTAACGGTAACACAGAGGAGTTTCCCACCTTGCGCTACGATATCTACATCTAGCTTCTCTTTAACCAGCTGGTTGAGCATGAAATAACAGTCATAACCTTTTGAATTATGGGCTATGAAAGTAGTGCCACTAAAACGTTTATCTTTAGTGAATGTCAATATAAAATCTGCTATGCATGACTCGCCTTTGAACTCCCAAGTCCGACCATAAGGCCAACGTCTCACCTTTTTCTTAGCACGCCTTACGCCATGGATCTTCTCCTCCTCCTCCTTCTCCTCCGCCTCCTCCACCTCCTCATCCGTCTCTATCTCCTCCACCTCACCAGTAGCAGCATTTTTTTTAGGGGGCACATTTGTTTCATCCTGAAAATATTCCACAGTTTCCCCACCAAAAGACTCAGCATAGCAGTAATTAGCTACATGGACCCCTGTGTCTTGTTGTGCCTCGATGTCATAAAATATATATTGCGTTGAAATTTCAGGGTATTTAACAGGCTGCATAATGCATAGATGTTTTTCCTCACCCTCTTCTAAGATACCCCAACATATGTTGCATTGACGCCCCCGGCAACTGGATGTGCTATGACCATACTTTTGATAATGCCTACACTGCTTACAATATATCTTAAGCACGCAGGGAACTTTACCTTCCGAGGCCAGTTTGTCATGAGCTTTTAAACAGGCAGCTGACTGGCAGAGCAGTTTGCAACAACCACATCTCTGCTGTTCATCTATTTTAGGGGTACAATCCTCTTTCAAACACATCCTACAGAAAAATAGGCAGCGGTGTGTATGTTGATAGAGAGTGTTACAATAGGAGCAGTAATTTTTGGAACCAAAAAGCCCCTTTACATTAATAACACCATAATAATGACTATCATACAGGAAGAGGGTATGTGTTTGTGCATAGCGCTGAGTCCCCGTCTTAAATAAGCCCCATCCATCCTTATTATAAAGAGCAATCTGGATATTCCTCTCTAGGTGGTTTTCAAAATGCCCAATGTCATTCAAAGACACCTGTTTCTGCTCAGGCCAACCAACCTCCTGACAGAGTTGTTTAGCAGCCTGCACCAGCTCAGAGTCTGTAGGTATTGTGCCACAATCAGCATGAGCTATGACGGCTGACAAACTTCCTGCGAAACAGAGCATGCCATCCACACTCTTAAAATCTACCAAATGTTTCCTCTTTTTAGCAATAATGTTACTGTATGGTATAGTTTTTAAGCGCCTGTTTGGCCTACCACCCCCTCTTGGCGGTTTACAAATTGTAACAACAAGACGTAATGCACCATCTGTACAAAGTTCCATGTTGCTCTGTAACAAATTACTCATATTTGTTAGGAACGCCTCGGGGTCCAAGGCTTCTTTTGACTGCTTTACTGAATATAATGCATCTCTCATGTTACCTCCTTCAAGCCGCATCTGAACAAAATCGTCAGGGTCAATGTTCTGATTGATATCATTAAGCACCTGCTGTATTGCATTATAAAGCGCTGTCATTGCGTCAGCATAGGAGCCAATATGCTCCAGATTAACAAACCGGAAAATAATACCCCTACGCATAGCATTATACTGTTCTTGCACCCAGGTCCATGTTCTCAAAATTTCAGCATAAACAGGGGGAGCTTGCTGACCAGAGGATGCATTGTCATTTACAGATTCCGGAGATTCACCATCCTCTAGCTCTGGTTGTTGTGCACCCTCTAGAGAATAGGGGTGTGAAGGTTCCCCCACATTTACCTCTGGGTGCTGTGAGGTGTCTAGAGAACAGGGTTGTGAAGGTTCACCAGCCTCTGTGTGCTGTGAGGACTCTAGAGAACAGGGCTGTGATGATTCACAAACATTAACCCCTGATGTCTGTGAGTGCTCTTCGATACTGTGTGTTTGTATAGCTATAGGTGTTTCAACATCAGCCACCTCAAGGGGGTGTGAGGTCTCTAGAGAACAGGTTTGTTGTGCAATTGTGGGGTTATGGCGTGTAGCAGGCCTGCCATGCTTTTTGCGGTGTGAAAGAAATTTTTTAGCATTTCTCACCAGTTTGCTAGCTACAACCCTACAAGACTGACCCCCTCTGGTCATGACTTTTTTCTTTTTAAGAGGTCTTTTCTTAAAATACCCGTATCCCCGTCCTCTTTGATAATACATGCATTCAGATTCAACACAATAACATTCCATGGATTTAATAGTATCACTATCTAACATGTCTGACATTCGATCCTCAAGATTTCTAGCATAATTCACAAGCTCCATGAGAGAGTATGTGCTGTATTTAACAAAACCAAGCATACTTTCTAAAACCTTATAATGGTTTTTGGGTCTTGTTGATTCAGTGTCCTGTCTGCTGTTAGCTGAGTCAAATGGCGCAACCATCGTAGACCGTCCTGGAAGGTTGCCCCTTTCATCAGGGCTGTCCTGTATTGATGGCTCAGGAAAATGGGATTTGTATGCCCTTTTAGATGACGGTTCTTTTAGGCTTCCTAAAATAAATGATAAGACAGCTATAATCAATATCTCTAGTTTTCTCAAACCACTAATTGCTTCTGAGACTCTTTACACACACACACTCACCTGAACTTTTCCGTTTCATGCTGCCTGGGTTTTCCCCCACAGGTTGAAGATGAGCAGATTCATTGTTGTCTGAAATATAACAAATGAAATTTATTGTTGCAGTCTGAAGTATAACAAAAGGATTTTGAGCCCCCCCCCTTGTGCTGATTGCCAAAGCAGAATTCATAAGGATGGGGGCCTACAAACCTTTGGAGGACATGGGCACGGCCTGAGCTGATGGCATTTT
>JAHTLZ010000148.1:13739-31620 GCA_023846285.1 Phrynocephalus versicolor
AGGTTTTTACCTGGCGCCGAAATGTCATCAGTGTTGGCGCCAGGCGGATCTCACTTGGGAGGGCATTCCATAACCTGGGGGCAGCTGCTGAGAAGGCCCTGTGTCTGCAAGCCATCCCTCTCAACTCCTTGAGGGATGGCTCTTTCAAGAGGGCCCACTGGCTCAAACTTAATTGCTGGGTAGGTTTGTATGGAAGGAGGCAGTCCTTCCATACAAACGAATAGCTCTAACTGTCAGGAAGAACTTCATGACAGTTAGAGCTATTCGACAGTGGAATATGCTGCCGCGGAAGGTGGTTGAGTCTCCTTCTTTGGAGGTTTTTAAGCAGAGGCTGGATGGCCATCTGTCAGAAATATTGTGATGGGGGTTCCTGCATGGCAGGGGATTGGACTAGATGGCCCTCGAGGTCTCTTCCAACTCTATGATTCTATGATTCTATGATTCAGGTATCTAGGTCTTAAGCCATTTAGGGCTTTATATGTCAAAACAAGCACTTTGAATTGGGCTCAGGCAGCAATCTTTAGAGATTATCAGTAGAGGAAAATTTTAAAATTTGTATGAAGATACACAAACACAGAGAGAAACACAGAGGAAAGGAAGGGGGTGGAGTGAGAGAGAGAAGATTAGCAAGTGCATAATAAAACAATCCTGAATTAAATGCAGATATCAAATCAAAGTAGGCTCATCCTTATTTTTCTTCAGTCCCTTAACACACTGGGGGCTAAATCCAATTTAGTTCTAACTTAGGTAGACTGACTAAAATCAATAGGATTCATGTTAGTGTTGATTAACAAGTACCATGAATTTCAATGGGTCTAGTCTAGCTGGGAGGGAAAAAATTGATTTATCCCAGTATCTTATGGTTCAGTCCTCTCAGTTGGTTCTGCAGGTCCAGCCACTGTAAATATTTCTTTTCTCCGGGACTCTCGCTTTCTTGTTTCTTTTCCAGTAGGTTTCACATTTCTGCCTCCAGCTTTTAAATATTTGTTTGCCTTTTCACTCCAGTGAACTTGGTTTCTAGTTTCTTTTCCACCACCTGTTTCTCATTTAAACACACACACACACACACACACACACACACACACACACACACACACACCACCCTGTTGCTCTTTTTACACTAACTTCTTTCCTTGGCTGTCTTTTCGTCGTTTCTCGGGGTCAAATCGCCTGACTTCCATCACCCAATTCAACTTTGAATATAAAAATGGAGAAAAACAGAGGGTATTCTTTTTGTCAATGTAGCCTGCTTCAACTTAGGAATTGTCAGGTCTCTAAAAGGGAATGCGACAGGGAGTTTTTGTCATTCTTATTGTAGTTTTAGTACCATAGCTTTTCAAAACTCTCTGCCCCAAAACGTTTGTCCTTTTCAAATGCCAAAGGCAAACACCACCAACTATTGAACAATGGCAGTCAAAAGAGACACAACTACCCTATCTGGTGCTTCTCACTCTACAAAGGCCACACTACAAATGACCACATTGCCATTCAGGGCAAACTGCCTTATCTATGCAAGGCTTCAAGGATTCAACAGTGTTGGCCATGTTACAGAACTACCCTTTCACGGTTCATATACTGTGGTCCCACTATATTGTGGGACCACAGTACAGTGGAACCCATACAGCATTTTAAGCATTGCATGTTGCTTCTCCTGACCCCCTGGTCATAGGGCAGAGTCACAATGCCTCCAGGGAGGCAAGCCGTGAGCTCCAGCTGATTGGCACTGGGGTGGGGAAAGAAAACGTTTTCTTCCCCACCCCAGCGCCAATGAGCTGAACTCCGGGGCATGGATTCAAGCCCATTATATCCAATTAAATACCAGTACTTAGGCCAGTCCACTGTTGCTCTTTCAGGATCTTTCAAACCTTTTCACCAAAGTTGTTTGTTTGTTTTTTGTTTGTTTTTTTGTTTCTTTATATTTCTATACCACCCCTTAGTGCAAATTGCACTGTCTGGGGGTGAGTTACAAAATAGTCATAAATCACAATACTAAAAAAGAAAAAAGAAAAAATACAGCTATAAATAAAATCCAGTTAGATATATCCAATAAAATCCAAAGTTAGGGACATCAAAAATAAAATCCAGTAGAGATGGGCACAAAACGAACAATTTTTCATTTCCGTTTTTGTTTTTTCATTTCGTTACGTAACAAAATGACAAACGAATTTTGTCTCTAAAATGAAATGAAATGAACAGAAACACCAGAAATTTTATCGTCCATTTCGGTTTCGTTACGGCAATACATTGAACTGATTTAAATGCTTTAAAAAATCACAAAAAATGAAATAAATGGTAATGAAACGGTAATGAAACAAACAAAAATGAAAATGAATTTTTGTAAAAATTCGCAAAAAAATGGAAACAAACTGAAACGGACCCCCTAAACGACAAACGACAAACGAAACACCATTTTTTAATTCGTGCCTATCTCTAAAATCCAGATCCCAGTTTACTGATGTGTTCAAGTTCTCACCATGCATTTTTCAACAAGAAAGAACATTTATTACTTTGGGATGTTTCCATCATTTTAAAGTGTTATAGCTCAGAAAATTAGCCAGCTGAGCTAGGTTTAGAAGCATTGAACACTTTGTTTCTGCATGGATTTCTTTCTACTGCTGCTATCTGAAGCTTCCCCCCTTAGGTCAGCAATGGATGTAGCCTTTGATAACAATGACCATAAGGAGGAAGAGGAAGAGGATATTTTCATGGGTTTATTATTATTATTATTATTATTATTATTATTATTATTATTATTATTACTACTACTACTACTACTACTCCTAATGAGTTATGTGGAGTGTGAAGACCTCTACACTGGATACATCAAACAGTCATTAAACAGGAGGATGGCCCAAGACAAGAGAGGCAGCAGCTCAGGAGTACCTTTGTTTGAAGGAAAATTGGCACTCATGCAAAGATGAGGATGTACACATATCAGACAGAGAAAAGAGGTGGTTTGAGAGAGGGGTCAGAGAAGCCATTCATGTATGTACTGAAAAGCCCTCTCGACAGATTTGGAGGAGTCAGGTACAAATCGGTCTGCTACTTATCAAGATCTCACTCAGTCCACAGCCAAACCAGAAGCACTTCAAACCTCCACCAGCAAGGCCACAGCTAAGGAACCATACTTAATGAGTGTTGGGAAGGGCTGAATAGGTGGGACTTTCCACCCCAGGCCATTGTCCACCTAACAAGCCTATTCAGGCCACTGTCCATCTAAGGAGCCTATTCAGACCAGGGTGATGAGAAAGCAAGGTGAACTATAAATTGGAGGCCTCATCTCTAACTTTCCCCAAACTGACAAAGCTGCTTGGATGAGTAGCAAAGCATTTTGATCTGACAAGAAAAGAAGTCCAGTTGCCACAACTTAACTTCCAGGCAACGTCACCATATGACTGAGAATCTACACAGACATACACCTAATGGGTTGGCTGGATTATTGTGGGGTAGGGGTAACTTGGACTTGTTGAATCTTCCTCACAATTTGGATCAAACTGCAGAAAGTGCCTATCCTACTAACGATGGCTCTCTGCTGTTGAATTATGCCTCTCCCTCCTCCTTCTGACCCCGATACCTTGCATTGCCATCAAAGTTGCATGGATGTCCCTTCCTGCTACCTGATGTTGCTGCCGGGTGTGAAATCTAACCTGGATAGTATCGACAGCAATGCTCTCTGAAGGGCTGCCTCTCTGTCTATAAACTTCTGTGGACCAGAAAACTCCCAATGCTTTCTCTATAGGGAGCCCTACAAAGAACCTTACATGAAGATTGGGTCGTATTTCACTATTATAACTCCATCATGGTCAATTAGCCAGACATGTTCCTGGCTTTTATCTTCAAAAATGATGCACTTTGATTATTTATGTTTCCGAAGGCTATTATTGAGTAATTCTGCGTCGCCGAGAACTTCAATATGCTCCATCCTTCTGACTGTAAATCCAGGTGTTAATACTCCCGGGTGTCCCATCTTCTCACTGCTGATATCTAATAAAGTTGCCATTAGCTGAAGCAAACTACACTGACAGCTCGGCTTCCCATTATGGCAAGGGCTGGCAAGGGCTACTGGCGAGTGTACAGAGATTATCTAAGAAGGGAGCTGTCCTAGTTATTAAAGGCAGAGAGAGTTAAGAAAACAAAAGCATTTCTGCATTACTGCAGAAAGGGTTTATGGCTGGGAGTAATCTGGGAGGGAGAGCCAGAGGGGCTGGCGAAAGTAATAGCTCATAAAATTAGAATATGAAGGAGAAATGGGTAGCCGTGCTGCAGTTTTCCCATGGCAGTAGAGAGCGCAATACCATCCCTAGCACAGCAACTGTAGGTCGCTAAGCCATTGATCACTGTACTGCTCCCAGTTTTATCTTTATGCTTTGTTCTTCATCTGGTGCAATTTTTATTTTCTGTTCACCAAAACACAAGGGTTCAATAGGGGGGGCAAGTGGGGTATATTCTGTGGGCACCACATGGGGGATGAGGGGAGAGAGAGAGAGAGAGAGAGAGAGAGAGAGAGAGAGAGAGAGAGAGAAGACCAAAATCTCAAAATAGTATTTGCTCTTTGAGCTATTCCGCACCCTTCCGTGTGTGGGTGGTGAGGGCAAATTCATGATGCACAGGGTGACATAAACCCTAGTTGTGGTCCTGCCAAAACAAAGGGAAAATGAACTCCTTACCAACATTTTTTCCAGATTTTGCTTCCTTTTTTTCTTTTCTTTTTTTGGTTCCCTGAGAAAAAAAGGCAGGCTGGCCTTTGACTGGCCAAGGAACAGGAGATGAAGACCTAGATTGGTATGTGTATTCAGAAGAATCCTGCTCCAACAAAGCAGTTACTCAAGCATTTGCCAGGCCTACACAGTGCTTTTAGTGTCAAGGAATATCACAGGAGAAGCAATGGTTTTGCTGTAACACATCGGTATCAAAGCCAGGGGATCCTTGTAGATTCATTGCTGCCCTTGTCAGCTGTTTCTTCAATGGCATTTATTTATTTATTTATTTATTTATTTATTATAAAAGATCAGATGAAATTATTATTATTATTATTATTGTTGTTGTTGTGAAACAGCCGAAATCAGCTGTGGGAGTGGTCAGCCTCCTGAGGCAGCAAGGCAATTAGAGAGATGTGTAACACCTGTCTCGGGGGGAGGAGAGAGCTCTGGCAGGCCTAGAAATAAGAGGGAGAAACAACATCTGGGGGGAGGAGGAGGAAATGGAGATGGATGTTTGACACGATGCCATGGAAAGCCTAGAGGAGAATGCCTGGCACATTGAAAAGCACTGAGGAGATGAGGACTGAAAGCCGGGGCCAAGGAGGATACAAGATAAAGCCTCTTCTGTGCAGCCAAGGAGCAGAGAGACAGAAGTCATCTCATGGGCTCAGCCCCTCCCGGAAGCAGCCCGGCATTTGGAGACCAAAGATAAAGGAAAACGCCGCAGGCCAGCCTTATTAAGACTGTGTTGTTTCACCAGCAAGGACATTCTCTGATTTCTGGAGTAAGAGAGTGAGGTAACTCTCTACTCTTTGGGAATTGCATGGGCACAGAGTAAGGCCCATAGGAATGTAAGAACTGAGAGACTGGATTTATGGGCTGTAGCCTGGGACTTTGGGAGAACCACAGGGACTCTGAGCTGTGGGGATAAAGAGACCCTAGCCAGGCGTGACCACCTGCTAGGCAGACTTCGGGCAGGGCCAGCTCTAGAGAAAACCAAGCCTTCACAATTCCCAGAGGAGGCAGAGCATCACTGACCTGTGCTGAAGTGTTTTCATCTGTTCTGAATTCTAGTGGACCTAATAAAGGACTATCATGCACCACTTTTGAACGCCTCATTATGGATGGGGCGGTGGGGGTCACTCACAATTTATTATTATTATTATTATTATTATTATTATTATTATTATTATTATTATTATTATTATTATTATTAGTAGTAGTAGTAGTAGTAGTAGTAGTAGTAGAGATGGGCACGACTCAAAAAATGGTGTTTCATTTGTCATTTGTCGTTTAGGGGGTCCATTTTGGTTAGTTTTCATTTTTTGTGAATTTTTGCAAAAAAATTCATTTTTGTTTTGTTACGTAACGAAATGGAAAAACAAAAACAAAAAATTGCTGTTTCGTTAGCATTCATTACAGTTCAATGTATTTGCTGCAATGAAAACGAAACGCACGACAAAATTTCTGGTGTTTCGTTTCGTTTCGTTTCATTTTGGAGACAAAATTCATTTTTCGTTTCGTTACATAACAAAACGAAAAAACAAAAATGAAAACAAAAAATTGATCATTTCGTGCCCATCTCTAATTATTATTAATTACATTTAAATATCAAGTAGTAGTAGTAGTAGTAGTAGTGTAGCAGCAGCACACGTTGTGTCCATCTCAATGAAGAAGTCAGTGATCGTGAGGTTTGCCTGGTGATATCATAACGCAAAGCTGGCATGAATCACTGGCTATTGGCTGGAAAATGAATTGGCCAATAGCAAAGTCCATTCAGGGAAAAGGCAATATTTTCTGCCTTAGCTCTCAACAGTTGATGACTTTCTCTTTGTTCTCAGCTCCCCTGCCCCAGTTGCAAATATACGAAACAGCAAGATGATTGCTTTCATTGGAAGTTAAGGCTTTTAAGAAAATACCCCCTGCTTCGGCTCAATTCTTGCATTGTAATACCTGAAAAGGAAAATTTTCTTCTGAAGAGGAAACTCTTGCCCAACTCTTTCCTCCCAGCAGGACAGAACTATGGCTAGGACTGTATTCCAAGTAGGAAGGCGAACAACCAACACTCTCATTTTTAGTTCACCGTTCCAATTCCATTCTTGGTTGCAAGACTTTTTTCTTCTCAGATCTGTTTCTCAAAATGTGCACACTGCACAGACATTTATGTTATACATACAATTTCTTCAAATGTATGTGACATTTTTCATTACTAAAAGACATTCCAAACCTTGGCCACGTGTAAATGCCTGAGGCAAAATGTAGTTCAATCCATTGCTACCGTCAGATGATGGAAATTGGACACAGCTGAGGCAATAGGGACATCCAATTAATGCACTCTCTATCTATAATCTCAGATTCCACCCCCCCTCCCAAAACAGGAAAATGCTGGAGAATTTGATCTCCATGAAGGCCATCAAAAACTGATCTCCACTTTTCAGGCCAATGAGTGGATCAGAAGCCATCAGATTTCTTCTTTAAAACTTGGGTCCAAAATGGGCCACAATTTTATTGATGACATAATTAACTTTGAACAGTCTGGAAGTTGAGTCATGGCTACTGGACTTCTTTTTGAGAGATAGAAAGGTTTCGCTGTTCATCCAAACAGCTTCATCAGTCTGAATACAGCTAGTGTGAGTCCTCCATCTTATAGTCAGCTTTGACCTCTTGTCATGCTGGTCTGAATTAGACTCATAAGATGAATAATGGCCTGAATAGGCTCATTAGGGAGACAATAGTATCCATAGCCTTAAGGTGAACAATGGCCTAAGGTGCTGAAACCTATCAAGAATGGGTCGTTAGCTACGGCCTTGGTGGTGAAGGCTTTTTGATTTGTCTAGGTACTTTGGAAAGCACACCCTGATAAGTAGCAGATAGACTATGCCTGAGGCCGCCACCTCTGTTGAGGGAGGGGGTTTCAATGCTCACATGAATGGCTTCCCTTACTCCTCTCTCAAACCACCTATCTTCTTTCTCTAATATGTGTACATCCTCATCTTTGAAAGAGTGCCCTTTCTCCTTCAAATGGAGGTGAACTGCTGATTCTGGTCCTGAGCTGTTACCCCTCCTATGTTGGGCCATCCTTCTGTTTAATGGCTGTTTAGTTTCTCCAGTGTAGAGGTCTGCACACTCCTCACTGCATTGGACCACATATAGTATATTGCTCCTTTTATATTTTGGTATCAGATCCTTTGGGTGGACAAGTCTCTGCCTTAGTGTGAACAGTGTTTATTCTGTCAAGGGGACCTGGAACGTAGTGCCAGTAGGTACTGTGCTACATTGTATCATTCTCTTCTTTGAAATGGATTCGGGAGATTCCCTTCTCGGGAGGATGCTGCCCACCTATTCATCTCAGGAGACAGCCCACAGTTTTCACCTGTCATTGTCATTTTAACTTTGTTTCATCCTAATACCCTACTGATAGCATTTAATTCATCTGAGGGCTGTCAAGCATCTTAAGGGCAGCTTGCCAAGGGCATACCTGAATCCCCGTACCACTTGCCCTACCAGCCAGAACTGTGACCAGTAATGTAACTAAACACCCTGCTCCACAACAAAGGGAGAATGGGATGGGCAATAACTCGCCGCCTCTCTGTGCCAATTTGGGTGCCAACCGAAAATTCCCATCCAGCCCCAAAGTGACCAGATAATCTCATTCTCTCCTTACTATAGGATGGGTGGGTGGGACTGAGCTTGCAATCAAGAAGAAGGAAGAGCAGTGGAGGAGCGGGACTAAGGGTATTTGTACATGACCCCTAAACTCCACCGCAAATGGCTGCCAGCTCCGGAGCTTACAATTATTTCCCCACCAGCTCCGGAGTTTGCAGGAAATTAAGTGCGACCACGCCCACCTAAGCACGTCCCAGCGCACTTTTCATGTACCTGCTCTTGGAGGGTGAAAATCCCCAGATCCGGATGTAATCTGGTGAGTGCCCAGTTCTCCTCGCTTCTGTTTGGTTTTTTTTTTTTTTTTGCCTCCCGGCCCTTTAAGAGGGGAATCAGGATGACGACGGGGCGGCTTGGACCAGCAGACAGAGGTGAGCCTGCATTCTTTTGTCCCTTTTTTTCTCCCTCCCCTCACACAGGCAGGAGCAAGGAAGTGCAGAGGGGTGGGGACGCAGGAAGAGCAACGAACCCCCAAGATCTCTGGTCCAAAATTCAGTGGCCAGTGGATCTTAGGGGTCATGTGAAAAGGCCCTAAATAGCCTCACAGCCCCACCCTCCATACTGCATTTTTGGCATGAACTCTGTGGGGCCAAGGATCCAACTGAGTGAGCAAAGAAAGCCAAGTGTTCTGCTTATATACCACCCCATGCCACTTTACGTAGCCTCTGGGCGGTTTACAGTTTTAATTACGTTATGCAGGCTACCCATTACCACCCCCAGCAAGTTGGGTGCTCAATTTACCGACCTCGGAAGGATGGAAGGCTGAGTCAACCATGTGCCAGTTACCTGGGATTGAACCCCAGCTTGTGAGCACAGTTTTACCTGCAGTACAGGCATTTAACCACTGTGCCACAAGGCTCCTGCCCCACCTACAAACCTTGTCTGTGTCAAGGCAGACATTAAGATGGTTACAACCAAGAGGAGCAATTGTCACCCACCCCCAACCCCCCAAAAAGTGCAGAGAAGAGCAACAAAGATGGTATGATATTGGTAGGCTAAATTGTATGAAGAACGGCTAAAAGAACTTAGCCTGATGAAGAGAAGTCTGAGGGGAGACATGAAAGCAGTCTTCCAATACCATGGGGAAGAGAGGGAAGAGAGCATTGATTTATTCTCCATTGCACCTGAGGGAATGACAAGAACCAATGGGTGGAAACTCCTCAGAGGGAGAGCCAACCTGGAAATAAGGAGAAATTTCCTGATGGTAAGAGCCATTAAACAGTGGAACAGCTTGCCTCCCGATGTGGTGAGTGCCAAATCACTGGAGGTTTTCAAGAAAAGATTGGACAGCCCTCTGTCCGGGATGGTATGAAGTCTCCTGCCTTGGGTAGGGGTGTTGGAATAGAAGACCTTCAAGGTCCCTTCCAACCCCATGATGATGCTATGAATCTAGGGTTCTGACAGCACTTGCCATGGTTGGTTGCATTACAACACCAATCTGCTGCCTCTGAGCGGGCACTTGCTGGAGAAGAGGCAGGGTGTTAAAGTGTTGCACATCTGTGTGGCCCATAAGAAAACTGGCACAGTGACAAAACCAGCAGTTCCATCTCTCTCTCTAACTTCATCTTTGAAATGACCACCCTTGGCTGAGCCTCGCTAGCTCATCTCAGGAAGGGAGTGAGTGCTGAAACACAGCTCAAGGTAGTGACCTGATCTAAGGAGGGCAACCGCTGCCCAAAATTGTTTGCTCATCTCAAGGCAGAACCACTCCCCACCTCAAAATGTGGTGATGGCATCTGGCCTGGATGCCTTCAAAAGGGGATTAGACAGATTCCTGGAGGAAAAGTCCATCACTGGTTACAAACCATGATGGAGAAACCAGGGTACTTCAAGGGCCAGAGGCAGGGGAGTGGTATCAGGAGACAGATATCTAGTCTCGTGTGCTCCCAGACACATCTGGCGGGGCCACTGTGAGATACAGGAAGCTGGACTAGATGGCCTTTGGCTGGATCCAGCATGGCTCTTCTTATGTTCTTATGTTCTTATGTTCACTCTACCCCCGAGCAGCTAACCCAGTGGGAATTTACATCCTGACAAACCTCCACAGGGGGGTGAGGATGGAGGGAAAATTTCCATCGAAATGGATTGCAAGTCCAGATGCCGCCTAAGTTCCATTTAAGTTAAGTGCGGGACTTGCAAACTAGCTAATTCCAGATTCACAGCTGGTTGACGATGCAACAGTCCTTCTGTAATATCTTCCCATGTAGGCCGTTGCGGCTCGTGCGTCGTTCCTCCCCTGTTGTGCCTTCGCCTCTTTTTACTGTTTTGCTGTTTATCCTAAAGAAAAGTAAACAAGCAAAGAGGGAGGGAGAGGATAGAAAAAATGTCAGCTACTATTTTTCTTCTCATCCCCGCATTTGTGCAAGCCTCCACAGTATATATACGCACACAATCTCAGCTGGGAACTGTTTGAGCTTTGCGCGCATAGACACTTTAGGGAGAATTTTATTGCCCAGTAAATTTCGGGTTTGTTAATAGGACTGCCATAACAGATTAAAATTCTTGTATAAATACTGATTTGCATGCTACTATTCCAGCAGGCAGGTGGAAAGTGGAGACCAGGAAGCTTGGAAAAAAGAAGCAGACTGTGTTTGCGGTGCCTGTGGTTTCTTCCTACTGATCTAGACCACCAGTTTGCATGGAGTTCAAATTGGAGAAACAGCATGATGACAACTGAGAGAAGGAGAAAGAGCGAGAACAAGCACAGGGAGAAATGTAGATTACAGCCTTCAGCCTTCTTGGTGGCATATTAGGCTGGGGAATAGCATTCTTGTACTAGCATTCACTGGAAGGACAGAGTTTGAAGTTGAGGCTCCAGTACTTTGGCCACCTCATGAGGAGAGAGGACTCCTTGGAAAAGTCCCTGATGTTGGGAAAGATGGAAGGCAAAAGGAAAAGAGGACGGCAGAGAATGAGATGGTTGGACCTTGTCATCGATGCAACCAATATGGATTTGACCAAACTCTGGGAGGCAGTGGAAGATAGGAAGGCCTGGCGAGCTCTGGTCCATGGGGTCACGAAGAGTCAGACACGACTGAATGACTGAACAACAGCTAGCATTCCAGGAACGGGAACTCAAGTCGCCACTCTGGCTGTCAATTGACTTGAATCGGGCTCAACAGGAGGGTTTCTCTTTTTCAATGACTCAAAAGGACTCAACTCAGGGTGGTTTGGTTGTTTTGGTTACTTTTTTGTTTAGTTTGTTGTTTTAATCCAATGACTCAAACTCAACATGCAACTCAGGACTCACTCACCCCCTCCTATTTTAACTGGGAGAGGGGGAACCTATTTTTAATAGGGACTTGGACTTGGGTTTTGTGATTCGGGACTTTGTACCAAAGACTTGGGCGTTGTCTTGAGATTTGGTACCCAAGATTCAGACTCAGACTTGGGACTCAGACCCACAAGCATGTCAACATCCCTTCACATCAAGGAATTCAACGGCTCCCAGATTACTAACAGCGCTTTTACATGACCCCTAAGATCTGCTGGCAACTTAAATTCGGACCAGAGATCTTGGGGGTTTGCTCCTCTTGCTGTTTTCCCACCCCTCCACACTCCCTTGCTCCTGTCTGCGTAAGGGGAGGGAGAAAAAAAGGGAGAAAAGAATGCAGGCTTACCTCTGCTCTGCTGTCGGGAGCTGCCCTGGGAAGCATTCCAGTCACTTAAAGGGGCAGGGGGCAAAAAAAAAAAAAAAAAGCGAGGAGAGCCCGGCACTCACTGCTTTACAATCCGCATCAGAAATTTGTCACCTTCGGAGACCAGGTACTTGGAAAATGGGCTGGGACGTGCTTAGGTGGGCGTGGTTGTACTTATTTTTTTTTAATGTCCGGAGCTGGTGGAAAAGCAATTTTAAGCTCCGCACCTGGGAGCCCTTTGCCTCGGATTTTAGGGGTTGCATAAAAGCTCCCTAAGATGTCCAGCCAGGCCCTTGTTGTATTAACAAGCAAGGGAAATATAGTATTATAGCACAGTAATGAAAATAAAATCCAAGGGTCTACCTGTCAGACTCTTGTACAATGATTTTCTTTGTGTTTAGATGACTTCTTAAAACCAACTAAATCTAAGAAGAAGGGGTGGAAGGGGGAGGGGAGAAAAATGGCAAGTCATTAGCTGTTTCTCGATAAATTGTATGGCTTATATATAAGCCTTCAAAAAAGGCACCTTGGCCAATAACTTCTCTCACTGTGATCCATTAGTTTTTGCAGCCAGAACACTATATGTAATAGTGTATATATTAATGCACTGTAATAGATCATCAGTCTGTATGTCTTGCAGTCATTTTAGTAACATATTCAGAGCGTTTTTAAGGTTATTATTTACTAGAATAATGTACAGAAAAGCTCGAGTCGGTTACATGTGATTACTCTATCTGTGCAAGAGAGACTGATCTATCTCTCACGGATGTAAAAAAGTATCCAAGGGTAATTAAAGATACCACAATAAAGTGTGAAAATAAAATAGTAGAATATTTGTGCTCTGATACTCAAGCTTTAGGCACAGGGATGTGGTGGGTTGTGACCATAAATTCCAACAGCAAAGCACTCAACAATTGCCAGTTCGAGGGAGGAAACCCAAATAGATGTAAAATAAAACCAGAATAAATTATGTTTATATATTTTCTAATTTATTACTGGTATATTTAAATCACACATCAGGTGTGGCTTACCCATAAAATGCAACAAATTAATTAAAATCTGCAAACAAGGAGCATAATAGGGTGAAAAAAGCCAGCATGATCCAGAATAATCTTCAAGAGTTTCAACAAAAGACTATATCTAAGAATTTTAGTCTATGTATTCTTGAAGGCTTTCACAGCTGGGATCTGATAGTTGTGAGTTTTTCGCACTGTTTGGCCGTGTTCTGGAAGTTTTTTTCTTCCTAGTGTTTTTTTTCATACTCTGTGGTTGGCATCTTTAGAGGGCAAGGAGCTCAAGGAACTAGGAGTTTCTCTCTGTGCTCTGGGGTATAGAGTGAGTGAGACTGGGGTTCTTAAAGTTATGGGAAAGAGGAAGCTTGTCCTATGTAGGACAATAGGTTTTCATCATTGTATTGTGATGGAGGGATTAAGAGGTTTCAACCTAATTGGGGTGGCAATGGTCCTAATATGTAGTTGATGGCTATCGTTAGTAGTTTTATTGTGTGAACTGATCACCTTTGTTTGTGCCTGGATGGGAATCATTGAGCTCTGACTTTTTTTTTTTTGCATTCTGCAGCTTTTAGTACTGGAAGCCAGGTTCTGTTGATTTTTAGACTTTCTTCTGTTTTTGTTGAAACTGTGCTTATGTTTGTGGATTTTCAATGATTTCCCTAGGCAGTCTGACATAGTGATTGGTAGTGTTGTCCAGTACCTCTGCATCCTAGAAGAGGATTTCATGTCCAGTTTGTTTCACAGTGTGTTCAGCTACTGCTGATTTTGTAGGTTGTGTTACCCTGCAGTGTCTTTCATGTTCTTTGATTCTGGTCTGGATGCTGCGCTTTGTGGTTCCAATATATACCTTGACACAACTAAAAGGTATCTATCCAGTTACTCCTGCAGTGGCAAGTGAGTTCTTCTTGTCCTTTGCTGACTGTAGCTTCTGTTGTATTTTTGTGGTAGTTCTAAATACTGTTTGTAGGTTGTGTTTTTTTTCAACACTTTATCCATGCGGTCCATGACTCCTTTTATGTATGTCAGAAATACTTTGTGTTGTTGTCTACTCCAAAGATAGTTGGCATAGAAATAGTTTCTCAATGCCCGAAGAATGCAGTTTCAGTAACCTCCGTTCAGCATGGTATGAGGAAGATACTTACAACAAGGATTGCTAATCCTCCAGCTCACTAAGAGGTATACTAGATAGGATGTTGCTCCTATATTTTGAAGCAGTGCTCCATAAGGTGATAAAAGACATCAGATCGTAAAAAACATGTTAAGAGTTAGAAATGTGGTTGATCATTAGAATAAGTGCCAGTTTCCCTTGTATACCTGATTGCTTAGGCAGAGATAACAAGGGAGATTTCAGAGTAGGGCATGAAAATTTCCCTAAGGGAGTTTCTGTTTGTTTTCATTTTTTATTCTGGTTGGGAAACAGTGTTATTATTTTTACTTAGGAGTGAGGCAGCCCTTCAAATGCTGACCTGAACATGATTTGGTTTAGAGGTCCAAGCATTTATGAGATTGCTATCCAACTTATATAAGTATTTTAGGAAAAAATTTTAACCTCTCCCTTCTTTAGATGCCCTGTTAAAAATGTATTGTCCCGAAGATGGCAGCTCTAAAACTGGAGGGCAGAGTATTTCATGATCTCATCTGTTTTCTTCTAGGTTCAGGGCATAAAGTGTTAAGGCCACCAGCCTGTAGATCCGGAATGTTCCTTCTTGAATAATGTGCTCGATCTCATGGTATCTTTATTCCAGCCAAGGACAAGTCAAAGAAGCCTCAGCATTCCAAGGCAAAGTGAATAGACATTGGCTTTTCCAACTTTTCAGTCAAGACAACAGCGTTCTGAACCTTGTCTGTTGCTTTGACTGCATATTACAGGTGCCATCCTGATTGGAGATGGGCACGAACCATGATTCCACAGTTCGGCCCAGTTTGGCACTGGGCCTGCTGAGGTGCTCCTGGGCCTCCGTGCACTTCCTTCCACTTTCTCCTCTGCGTGATCACCCACTCATTGCTTGGAGCCCACTTCCCTCCTCTGAGTTCTTTACACGACTGTCTGCTCACTGGGATTGACACGGGCTTCCCTACCATGCCTCCTCAACAGAGTGGATGATTGAGCAGAGAAGGCCAAGGAGGGAAGCGCACTGCGTGCGTGTTTGGATGGAAGAGGTAAGGAGGGGAAGGGGGCATTGCCGCCATCCCGGAAAACCTCTGAAAGCACCATGCTGAACTGAACTGAATTTTTAAACGACGAAAATCATGACTACACAATAACTGCACAAGTAGAACATTGGCAATAGTGATGGGTACAAAACGCCAAAATGGTGTTCCATTTCATAATTTGTTTCCCCACCCCATTTCATTGTGTTAATTATGAAACAATTTTTTATTAAAAATTCATTTGATAATTCAATTTAGTTCAGGTTCATTTCATTTTCTTTTCTTTTCTGAACCCCACTGGTCGTGGGGGTTTTTTATCATTATTTTTAAAAATTATTATTATTTTTTTAAACTGCCATGGACAGGCAGAGAAACGCCCGCAGGACAACTTCTGTGATAAGAAGAATGCTAACAATGATGAGCACACGTACCAAAAGTTGAGTATCTGGAAGTTGAGTCATGGCTACTGGACTTCTTTTTTGAGAGATAGAAATGTTTCACTGCTCATCCAAACAGCTCCATCGGTCTGAATACAGCTAGTGCAAGTCCTCCATCTTATAGTCAGCTTTGACCTCTTGTCACTCTGGTCTGAATTAGGCTCATAAGATGAACAATGGCCTGAATAGGCTCATTAGGGAGACAATAGTATCCATAGCCTTAAGGTGAACAATGGCCTAAGGTGCTGAAACCTATCAAGAATGGGTTGTTAGCTATGGCCTTGGTGGTGAAGGCTTTTTGATTGGTTGGGTACTTTGGAAAGCACAGCCTGATAAGTAGCAGATAGACTATGCCTGAGCCCACCACCTCTGTTGAGGGAGGGGTTTTCAATGCTCACATGAATGGCTTCCCTTACTCCTCTCTCAAACCATCTCTCTTCTTTGTCTAATATGTGTATATCCTCATTGTTTCTATCTCTCACAAAAGAAGTCCAGTAGCCATGACTCAGCTTCCAGATTAACTCACCTGGATGACTGAGAATCTTCACAGACAAAAGTTGAGTAGAACGGCTGGTTCTGGGAGGAAGGAATGAACCTCCCTGACACCTGTGGTATCACACCTCATATTCGTATCCCCAGGGATATGAATGCAAACTACCTGTGTCCATGTAACACCACAAGAGTATAATACCTTCAGTTCCATCATCCTTCCAAGGTCAGTAAAATGAGTACCCAGCTTGTGGGGGGGGGGAGGAATGTGTAGCCTGCATACTTAAACTGTAATCCTTCAAGAGACTACTTGAAGTGGCATGGGGCGGTATATAAGCAGAACACATTTTGCATTTACTAAAATAACCACAGACATGTCCCTAGGATGAAAGAAAAACAAATAAAACCACAATGTGATCATATATTTTAATTCTCCACAGTCGCTCCTTCCAGCAATGTTTATTCCAATCATCCTTTTTTCCTTTCCTTTCTCCCCCCCTTTTTTAAAATGCACAACCTTAAACACACACCACATAAGTGACTAAAGTCTAGCTGGCTGGATCTTGGCAGCTTTTAAAAATAGGGACATAAATTATTTTTAGTTTCTCATTGTTTTAAATCTCTTCTTCTGCTATCCTGGGATGAACAGGTGCGACAGAAGTGGGAATGCAAGAAATCAATCAAATTAAGCCAAAGAGACTCAAAGGGAAGGCATAAATTAAAGCAGAAGAGAAGAATTAGGAGCAGATACAAAAATTAAGTGGGTGTCGTCGAGGGGCAGCTGTCCGAAATTTACTTCCTGAGCCCCGGAGATAAGTGAGAGAATGGAGACAGGCTGGGATGTACAACATAAAAATGGTTGTGATTAGGGATTACAGTACTCTGTTTTCAATGCATTCCTATGGGAAATTCGTAAAAAGCAAACTTTGCTTAACATAATTTCATTTGGAACAAATTAATTCCTTTATACAAGGTATCACTGTATAGTGGTACCGCGGATAACAACTTTAATTCGTTCTCCGAGGTTAGTCGTTATCTGAAACACGTCATTATCCGAAATGCGGTTTCCCATAGGAATGAATAGGAAACCTATTAATCCATTCTGGAGCCTAGGAAAAAGGCACAGACACCTGTTTGTTTTGCTCAAAACTCTTTATAAAGTGCACTTTAAGGGTACAGATGCAGTACCACCTTGGATAACTCTTTTTTACTGATGCATGCTGGAAATTCATTATCCGAGGCAGCCCATAGGAAAATTCATTATCCAAGGCAGCCCATAGAGAAAATTCGTTATCTGAGGCAGACCTATACCTAGAATTGTGATTTGTTATCCGAGGCAGCCCATAGGGAAAATTCGTTATCAGAGGCAATCCTATACCCGGAAATTTGCAGTTGTGACTGACTCTTCATGACTCCATGTCCATGGAGTTTTCTTGGCAGGAATACTGGAATGGTTTGCCAGTTCCTACTCCAGGCATCTACAGCACCTGGTATTCCCTGGTAGACTCCCATCCAAGTACTAACCAGGGCCGACCCTGCTTAGCTTCCGAAATCAGGTGAGATCGGATGTGCTTAGGGCATCTAGGCATACTATTTTTACTATAAATTGACTCCAATTGTGTATACCTCTTGGGTTTACTACATTATACCCCAACCCCCAATGGGGGACATCTGTTTTCTGCATCACCACAACCCTGGTTACACAGAAACGTATGTTTTGAGGAGGAGCCAAAGGAAGAGAAGGTGTGTGTGTGTGTGTGTGTGTGTGTGTGTGTGTGTGTGTGTGTGTG
>JAHTLZ010000148.1:31630-42166 GCA_023846285.1 Phrynocephalus versicolor
GTGTGTGTGTGTGTGTGTGTGTGTGTGTGTGTGTGTGTGTGTGTGTGGATTCACAACCTCTCCCCTGTTGTTTGGAGGGCTTTACAACAGCCCTGCTGCTTCCTGCCTCATCTAAGGCTGTGCCTGGCAAAATTCATCTTGCCAAGATCTTTATATCTAAAATTAACCTCCTGGCCAAACTTATCTTCCCAGGTCTGGAGTTTTGGTAGTTGCCTTGAAAAAGTGGAATTTATCCTCAAATGCTCAGCTCTCATACTGTATGATTCCCTTTTTAAACTGGTGATCTATATAGGTATTGCCTTTTTTTAAAAAAAAAATTCTAATGGCCACACAGCTCCCCCCCCCCTTTTATTTCTTAAGCCAATATGGTCTATAAATATCACCAGGTCTGGCAATACATGTAAAATATTTTTCTTCCCCCTCCCTTTTTATCATGATGCATACAGGAAAGAAATAGTTTTTATTATATACAGTAGAGATAGGCACAAAACAAAAAACAAAACACTGTTTCATCATTTTGTTACATAGTGAATTATTTTGTTATGAAATGTAATGGTAGAATGTGTTTCATAACAAAATGACACGAACCACCATTTTTGGCTCTAGAAATGTAATGATTTGTCCCAATGATACCAAAATTGGTGGGTCACTTCCTTGGAGTCTTCCCAATGATACTTTAAAATTTGGAGAGGTTTGAGGTTCAGGGGGCCAAGTTATTAAACTCCAAAGTGGGTCCCCTATGGAAAAAGTGGAAGAGGAAAAATGTGGCATAAATTTACATTCAAGCCCCATTCCCCTCTGTGGGGTGGAATGAAAGGGAGGGGGGGTTGAGGTGAGTGTTGACAGTTTTTTTGTTGGAAGGCTTGCTAAGGGATATAGCAATAAAACCCCAGTTTCACTCTCTGAAAGAGCAAGATAAATTTTATGGCCCCAAAGCTGTGCTTCCTTCCTTGAAAGGCAGGCGGGGGGGGGGGATAGAACTGAAGCATTTCAGCACTTTCCTCAACCCCCCTCCTTCACATTGCACAGCACAGAGAAGAATGAGGCTTGAATTAGATAGATAGGTAGATAGATAGATAGATAGATAGATAGATAGATAGATAGATAGATAGATAGATAGATAGATAGATAGATAGATAGATAGATAGATAGATAGATAGATAGATATTAACCACTGTGCCAACCTCTGGCTCTGAAGCTACTTCAGTATATACCAGCCCTGCTTCCTTTGTAGCCATTGTCATATTGAAGAGGAAACAGGTTTGTTTTCCATGGCTTCAGAGACTAGGACACAGGGCAATGGTTTCAAACTACAGGAAAAGAGATTCCATGTGAACGTTAGGAAGAACTTCATGACTGTGATTGCTGTTTGGCAGTGGAATATGCTACCACAAAGGAGAGTGGTGGAGTCTCCTTCTTTGGAGATTTTTAAGCAGAGGTTGGATGGCCATCTGTCAGGAGCACTGTGATAGGGGTTCATGCTTGTCAGGGGGTTGGACTGGATGGCCCTTGAGGTCTCTTCCAACTCTATGATTCTATGATTCTATGATTGGGTACGTGCTGTCCTGGGGCCTCCTGGGACAGCAACTGGAAAGAGTTCTTCACACAAAGCTATTATCCAGTCTGTTTTACAACTTAGGCATTCCTGACTTGACCTGGATATCTTTTGCATTGTGTTTGTGGCCGTGGCCAAAAAACAAATGAGGGCAAGAATGGCTGCTGTAGAGCACTCAATGGGATGTCCAAGACCAAGATGTAAAACATTCTTAGGAAGTTTGCCAGAAGCAAAGCAAAGAAAGAAAACATATTCTTCAACCAAGAAGGCAACCAAGGCTGAATGAATGCAGTGATTCCTGCCAGGTGAGCTCAGTTTACTATGAGTAAAGCTGTTGATGAGCCTTTTCATGCCAATAACTTGGATGGCTGGAAGGGTAAGGAGGACCTTGAGTCCAGAGCATTAGGAGAGCTTCCAGCAGTGTCTAATTTTCAGTCAGTCAGAAGCTGTATTTGACCATGTTTCCCTCTCTGTGTTTAGTAGATATCTGACATTGTTTTTGTTACTGGCATTTCAACAAAGATCAGATGGGTGGATGTGGCTGAACATCTCCCGTAAGCTGAAAGTTAATGAAAAGTTCTCAAGCACAGAGATGAGAAGAAGGTATTTCATTGTGATCCATGTGCTTCTGTTTGTCTATCTAAATGCCACATTAAAAAGATAGAAATCTTTCTACTACTTAGCATTTTCACACGTGTGGGGTCCACTCTTCAGATCCTAAAACCCCACTTGACCTTATCGACTGAATCTTCAGTGTGCAGGCTGACATTTTGCATGTCCTTATTGGTATTGGCCTGCCACTTCTGTTTTGGTCACCCACGTGGCCATCAGCCATCCATTTTCAGGTGGTAAGCAGTTTCGGCAATGGTGGAAGTTGCCACTCGGAGGACATGTCCATACTGGCAGGAGCCGGCTTTCTCTCATCATCTCTGTAACTGTCACAACGCCTACAGTAGTTGCTGTCGAGGAGTACCATCTGTGACATGGTTGAGTAGTTATTCCGTTTTATTATTTGTGAATGTTCTAAACCACTCAGAGTAGTGTTTTGGGCCAGAAGGGTGGGGCAAAAGTAAGTAAGTAAGTAAGTAAGTAAGTAAGTAAGTAAGTAAGTAAGTAAGTAAGTAAGTAAGTAAGTAGAGAGATACCTAATATTGTGCAGAGCATATTCCCAATTTGGCTGCCTTGCTCTCTGCGCCATACAGTGCCACAGGGCAGACATTAGGACAACCTGAGAGTTGAAATACAGTTGGGTTTGTACAGATGTGGAAGGAAAACAGCTTAACATCCACTGCTGTGTAGCTGGCTGTCTTTGTCCATTGTTGCTGCCTAGCACTCTGTGCTGTACATGGCCACAGAGCAGCTGATTGTCTTGTAGATCTTGGGTCTGAGGGGGATTGGCATTCATCCATTGCAAAGCAAATTAGTGAGATCTCGCCAACGTGACCAGACCACATTCACCCTTGCTCTCCCACTGCCCCTGATGCCACTATCACCTTGGAGATGATGGTCCATTCCGCCATGTGGTGCTGCTTCAAACTGCCCCCCACCTAGGGTGGTGCTGAGCTAAACATGAACCCCAACATCAGGCTGGGGCAATGGGCTGGCTGGTATTCGTGTCATAACAATCTGAACAAAACTGAGCACTCATATTAATTTATTCAGCCACTTTCCTGATTGCTTCTTTAGATTTTAATACCATCAGTCAGCCTGGTTTGCAATGAAGTGGTCAGGGATTTTACTGCCTCTCTTGTTCTATTCATTTTGTTCCTTTAGCTGCAGTTTCTAAAAGGAAACTGGTAGAGAAAGGCTGTTAAATACAACCAAAGATTGAAAGCTGTCATCTGTGGTCATCCTTGCAAGTTGGCCAAGTTCATCTTTCTTGGAGTAGAAATACCAGAATTATTCATTCATTCATTCATTCATTCATTCATTCATTTTTATTTTTATTTTAGAGTATTTTACCCCACCTTTCTTTTTGGAAAAAGGACCCAAGGTGGCTTACAACATGAGAGATAATACACAGTCCAGTACAATTGAGACATGTTCAGGTATTGAGAACAGGAATTTATTATTTATTTATTTATTTATTTTTATTTCTTAATTTATTTATTATTCAGTCTACATAAACAACATCCATCCAAACATAGGAGGACCCACCTTGAAGAGTGAGAAAGCATTGCAAACACACTCGGATATTCCCTGGGCAGTGGCGTGCAACCAGCCAATCATTCATTTCCAGTGTAAACTTTTGAATGTGTGCACCACTCTGATATTAACAAAGACAGGAAGATCCAGATTTTGAAGTTCTGGGTGTTGTTGACTAAAAAGGCATCTGTCCCCAGAATCTGGAAATGGCAGCAGTACTATATCTTGGTATACAGTTTTGATCCCAGTGCTTGCCAAGCAGTTATTTTTCCAAGATCTCAAAAAGCCTCCTTCAAAGTTACGTTGCTTGGGTCCATCAATGAGATGGTATGCCCTGTGATTGCCATTATGCTTTCTTTCTCATCCTTTCTCTCAAACACAACACCTCTTGCCTAACTGCTAAAACCACTGGGAAGTAAACTTGTGACCTTGGTTACTTTCCCCTATCAACTGCCACCATCCAGTTGCCTAACGGCTAGAATTATAGAATCATAGAATCCTAGAGTTGGAAGAGATCTCAAGGGCCATCCAGTCCAACCCCCTGCCATGAAGGAACCCCATCACAATATTGCCGACAGATGTCAGTTTTTCTACCGTGAACCTTACAAGGAATCCAGTGGCTTAAAGGCTCACCAGTTTCACACGGTATAAGCTTGCAGGGTCACAGTTGCTGATTGTGGGTTAGCAAGTGGAGTTTGATTCTGTGGATGAGTGAGTTCAGGGAGTTAGATGTCTGGCCGCAGGACCAGAAGTTGGTGGTTTAATTCCTCAACAAGCCCCCCATGAAAAGTGCCAGCCTATGTAGCTTTGGTCCTGCTGCGCTGCCCCAGGATATCCCCAGAAGACGGCCTGGGAACCTATTTATGATTAAACCATACTTGGGAAACCCTGGAAAGGACCACCATAAATTGTTATCAACCGGGTGGTATTTTTCTGAACTCCATTGCAATTCATAAAATCATAGAGTTGAAAGAGACCACAAGGACCATCCAGTCCAACTCCCTGCCATGCAGAAACCCCATCACAATATTTCTGACAGATGGCCATCCAGCCTCTGCTTAAAAACCTCCAAGGAAGGAAACCCCACCACCCTCCTTTGTGGCAGCGTATTCCACTGTCAAACAGCTCATGAAGTTCTTGCTAATGTTCAAAAGGAATCTCTTTTGCAGTAGTTTGAAACCATTGCCCTGAGTCCTAGGTGGTTACTTCATGTCCTTCCTCGAGCCGAGGTGAACTTGCCTCCGTGTTGAAATCAGTTTTCAACATGGATCGAGAAGTGGATTGAAAAGATTCCCGAACTCCAGGACGGGAATCTCTCACCCCGCTTGGAGCACAGTTCAAGGGGTGTGGTCGTGGTGAACTCAGATTGATCCCACAAGGATGTGAGGTTCCGTTCCTTTAAACTCGGATTGACCCCACAAGGATGTGAGGTTACATTCCTTCGAACCAGTCTCCAGCGGGGCCGCGAACTGGAGCGAGAGGGACGTGAAGTATCAGCCCTAGTCTCTGAAGCCATGGAAAACAAACCTGTTCCCTCTTCAATATGACATCCTTCCAAATATTTAAACATAGCTATTAGACATGGGCACCGAGCGGCGAAATTTTTGTTTCTGTTACCATTTGTTGTTTCCGTTACGTAACGAAACGACAAATGAAAATTGTGCTGAAAATGCAACAAAACTAACAGAACCACGGAAATTGTGGTCGTTACGTTTCGTTTTTGTTAATGGCGATGTGCAATGAAATGAGCTGTTTTAAATGTTAAAAAACTCCCTGGACATCCATAAAAACGCAGCAATAATTATTTATATTGTCTGATAATACCTACCAGGGGATTTGGGGTCCTTAAAACATTTGTTTTTGTCTTCTCCCATCGTGATGTATTTTACTTTTCCCTTTAAAATGGATGTCGCCACCAGCCACAAAATGGAGGTAAGCCATGTGATGGGATCATGTTCAACCAATAGCATGCCCAAGTTGCAGACTGGGCCGGCAGGTCTGGCAGCCACAGGGCATAAAAAACTCTGGCAGCCCCCGTCCTCCTTGCAGTCTCTGGTGGGAGTTAGGGTGGGATTGCTGTCTCTGTTGCGACTCTAGCCTCAGTCCTGCAGCCTCCCTGTGTGAGTGCATGCTGCGTACCTCTCGGTGAGTACCCTCCCCTGTCCCACAGTGCAGTCACTCTGTGGCTGCCTTGCACTCTGGGCAACGCCCAACGCTGCCTTTGCAGCCTCCCTGCATACCTAGTCTATACTGTGTCTCTGCCAGCATCCATTTTTTTAGTGTTTTCCCTCTGGTCTGGGGCGTTGGGGGATGCCTGCACACGGAAATGCTTTAAAAATCGTGCAAAAAGCAGGTAGAAACGACAAACGATAAACTGAAAAACGGTAACGAAATTTTTCAAAAAAATTCATGACAAACGGAAACGAACCGAAACAGACCTCTCAACGACTAACGAAAAACCGAAACACCATTTTTCTGTTTCGTGCCTATCTCTAATAGCTATCATATCACCTCTCAGCCTTCTTTCTGAAAGGCTAAATATTCCCAGCTCCCTAAACAGTTCTTCATATGACATTTCTTCCAGACCCTTCACAGTTAAGACCACTGGGAAGCAAGCTTGTGACCTTGGTTACTTTCCCCTTTCGACTACCACCATCCAGTGCCCATTGATGCTGTCTCATTGAGATGATAACTGCTGAGCTTTTCCCACCCCTGGGCCGCCATCACACTCCCCCCCCCCCCACGGCCCCATCCCAATGGAGATGATCAACCTAATGAACTCTCGCAAAGGGATGATAAAAAATAATAAAAAAAGTTACATCGCAGATTGATGAACGAAACAATAGTAGGGCCAGATGGCATCTATTTATTCAAGAGTTCTGGAAGAATTCAAGGATGAAATTGCCCAACTACTAACTGCAGTGCGTAACCTACCAGTAAAATTAGGCTCCGCACCAGAGCTCTGGAAGGTAACTATCATAAGAGTACTTTCATAAAAGGCACCAGAGGTGATCCTTGAAACTTCAGGTCAGTGGGCTGAGCTTCGAGGTACAAGCCATTCAGTTGAAAATATAATTAAGATACGGAATTATTGCTCATGTAGATAAACAACAAGAGGCGTAACCTGGACCTATTAAAATCAATGAGAGTTTTGCCTTTAATGTCTATGAGATCTGGATTGTACCCAAACTTTTTTTTAAAAAGAGTCAACATGCAGCGGGCTTATTTGCAGGAAGTCTTGCCTCATCAATTTGTAACAAGTCTTTGAGGTGTCAGCAAGAATACACATAAAGGTGAGCCATTCTATAAAGTTTGTGGCAATTTTCAGAGAGTCCTTGAGAACAACCAAAATGGATGCAGGCAAGACAAAACACACAGGTTGATTCAGGATTGGATGTCCTCAGATTCATCAGACAGGCCAGTATCCATGTTAGGAGGAGCCGTTATATAAAAAAAGTAATTTTCTGAAATTGTGGACAGCTATCTGAGAGTTTTGTTTTGTTTTGTTTTTAGTACCTTTCTGAAAATGTGAATCAAGTGAGTCTGGTCAGTTGATACTGGAGGCTAAAGATGGTCAACTTACTTCATAGCCTACTGGAGATATAAAAACAGAAGAACATAAGAAGAGCCATGCTGGATCAGGCCAAAGGCTCATGTAGTCCAGCTTCCTGTATCTCACAGTGGCTCCACCAGGTGCATCTGGGAGTGCATGAGACTACATATCTGTCTCCTGATACCACTCCCCTGCTGCTGGTCCTTGAAGTACCCTGGTTTTAAGCCTGGAGATGATACATCTCCCTCATGGTTTGTAACCTGTGATGGACATTTCCTCCAGGAATCTGTCCAATCCCCTTTTGAAGGAATCTAGGCCAGATGCCATCACCACATCCTGTGGCAGGGAGTTCCACAGAATAACAACGCGCTGGGTAAAAAATATTTTCTTTTGTCTGTTCTCACTTCCCCAACCCTCAATTTGAGTGTATGTCCCCTAGTTCTGGTATTTTGTGAGAGGGAGAACAACATCCCTCCCTCCACTTGACTCATGCCCTGCATTATTTTGTACGTCTCATTCATATCCCCCCTCAAGCGCCTTTTTTCCAGACTAAAGAGCCCCAAATGTTTTAGCCTTTCCTCATAAGGGAGGTCCCCTAGCCCAGTAATCATTCTACTTGCTCTCTTCTGCACCTTTTCCAGTTTCACTATGTCTTTTTGAGATATATACTTAGATCTATTGTTCTTACATGTCGTCAAGTTACCTCTCACGTATGGTGACCCTATGAATTAACAATCTCCAAACCAAACATCCTGTTGTCAACAGACCTGCTCATCTCCTGCAAATTCAAGTTTGTGTCTTCCTTTATTGAATCAATTTATCTCATATTTGGTCTTCATCTCCCCACCCACCCCCACTCCCATCTTCTAACTTTCCCAACAATATTATCTTTCCCAGAGAATCCTTCCTTATGATATGTCCAAAGTAGCATAGCCTCAATTTCAACTTTTTCCCCTGCACAGAGAGTTCATGCCTGATTTGATATGGGACCCACTAGTTTGTCTTTTTGGCAGTTCAGGGTGTCTACAATGAGCTCTCCTCCAGCATTAAATATCAATTTATTTATTATCTTGCTAGTTTTATGTACTGTCCAGCTACTACACTCATTCATGATGACTTGAAATACAAGAGCGTGAATGATCATGGCCTCCAGTTACTCATCCTTACACTGGACAATCTTTTCTAATTCCTTTATTGCTGGCCTTTAGATTCCTCAGCTGCAGTCTCCATTGGGATTGATGACTGAACCAAGGTATACACGATTGTTAGCTATTTGATTTCTTCATTGTCAGTGTTAAAGTGTCATTCTGCTGCAGTGTTCCTTTTCATGTTCAGCTGCAGTTCTGCTGTGCCACTTTTTTCTTTCTTTTTTACTAAAAGTTGTTTCAAATCATTGGTGTTTTCTGCCTGTTAAGATGGCATTATCTAGATATTTTAAAATACTGTATTGATATTTTTGTCCCATCACGTTTCCCTCCTTCTGCATCCAAATCTAGTTCAGCTTTCCGTATGATGCGTTCTGTGTACAGAGTGATCAGATAGGGAGATTAAATCCACCCTTGTCTGACACCGTTGTTTATAGGAAACCATTATGTTTCTCCATATACTGTCCTACTGGTAAGTTACACATCAGGACAATCAAGTGCTGAGGCACACCCATATCTTTCAGGACAACATGCCATTTCTCATGATCCACACAGTCAAGGGCTTTGCTGTGGTTTGTAAAGCATAGATGGGTAATATTTTCAGCATGCAGTTTAAACACCAGATATTTCTCACTCCATAAAAGGTAAAAGTGTTTGCTACAATACATTAAGCAACACTTTGCTTGTATGAGAAAATAAAGCAGTGCCCTGATAGTTACTGCATATCCTTTGGTGCCTCCTTTTTGGGGAGATTGGAATAAGAGATGGGCATGATCCAAAAAGGTATGATAGTTCACAAACTGTCATTTCGTGAAACTGTTGTTCGTGAACTATCCACGAACTTCAGAAAAATGAACCAGTTTGGGGTTCATTTCCCCTCACCTTTTGCATGGAGAAGGGAACCTAACTCCACACCCCTCTGCCTCCCAACCCCATCTCCCCATTTCACTCATTGCCTCCCTACCTTTTCCTGCTGCCACTTCCTCTTCATTCTCGGTCTTTGTGATTATGCACACCTAGCAGTGCTTCTTGTGCACAGACTGCAAGCCCAGCCCCAGAAGTCCTCTTTGCTTTCTTTCTTTCTGCAAACAGGTAAAACAGCTTCCTCTTCAGTCCCTTAGAGGAAAAACGAGTTGAGGAGCTGCATAGCCATTACCAAAAACAAATACAAAAGTAGAACAAGACATTGTTCTGGGTCTGGAAGAAATGTCTTACGTGGAGCAGCTCAGGGAACTGGGAACGTTTAGCCTTAGAAAAAGAAGGCTGAGAGGGAAATATGATAGCTATGTTTAAATATTTAAAACGGTGTCACACTGAAGAAGGGACTGGTTTGTTTTCCATGGCTTCAGAGACGAGGATGCGGGGCAATGGTCTGAAACTACAGGAAAGCAGGTTCAATTTAAACATTAGGAAGAACTTCATGACAGTCAGAGCTGTTTGGCAGTGGACTGTTTGGCAGACAGAGGGTGGTGGAGTCTCCTTCTTTGGAGTTTTTAAGCAGAGGCTGGATGGCCATACATCAGGAACACTGTGAAGGGGGGGTCTTGCATGGCAGGGGGTTGGACTAGATGGCCCTTGAGGTCTCTTCCAACTCTTTGATTCTATGATTTTGTATTAATCTCTAAGTCCCTTAGAGATGAGCTTTCAAAGAAGGGTTTTTAAATGCAATGTTGTGCCTTCTTCCTTGGAGGTCTTGATTTTCTTTACCATTTTAGCATGGTATTTGTGTGTTTCTTCTTTTTAATATTTGTATACTTACTCCCCCCTTTGAAATATCATCCTCTAATGATACAAACATCCTTGGTTCCTTTATAAGGAGAACGGTTTGGTCAATATATTTTCAATATAGAGCACTATCGCCCTTGTGGTAGGGAAGTGAAAACTCTGCTCATGACCTGTATTTGATCCCAAAGGGTTCAGGCTTGGGGTTCACTCAGCCTTGCATCCTTCCAAGGTTGGTAAATTGAATACCCAGCTCACTGGGGAAAGAGGCAGCCATCTGTAGCCAACACAGTTATATTATGAACCACTCAAAGAGTGCTTTAGGTGCTATGGGTTGGTATGCAAGTAGCACATGTTGCTTTTGCGATAGATAGATAGATAGATAGATAGATAGATAGATAGATAGATAGATAGAT